>MQRK01190399.1:467-12994 GCA_001938485.1 Girardia tigrina | reverse complement strand
TAAAGCCAAGATTCGTGTTTTAATCTTTCCTTTCTTAGCTTCTTCGTGCATTGTTTGACACTGACTACATAATTCACAAGAATTTCTCGACATTGCATCTGCATTTGAGTGTTTTCCTCCTTTCCGATATTTCATTCTCATATCCAGACTGCTAAGAAAATTTATCCACATTTGAAATTGCGGTGTGATTGGGTTTTTAGTATTCAGCATGAAGATTATAGCTTTATGATCAGTTTTTAGTAAAATCTTTTACCGTATAAGAAGTGTTTAAAATTTTGCGTAAATAATAAATTGCCACCAACTCTTTCGATGTAACACAATATCCAAGCTCGTGTTTGTTCATTTTATGTGATCCATACGCGATCACTCTCTCTCTACCATACGTGTCCTTCTGTGCTAACACTGCCCGATTGTATCATAGCTTGCATCTGTATCCAGTATAAACTCCTCAAAATCAGGATATGCCAGTATTGGGGTGTCAATCATTTTTCTTTCAATTTTCGAAAAGCTTCCTCGCATTCTTCAGTTCATATTATTTTCTTGTCTTTATTCTTACCACAGAAACCCTCCAATACTTTTGAGTATTTTGCGTAATCTTTTAAAAATTTTCTGTAGTAATTTGTTAGACCCAAAAAATCTTCTCAAATGTTTTATACATGATGGGTTCTGAAATTTTTTAATGGCCTCAATCTTTGTTTGATCAGTTTCTATACTATTCTTACTGACAATATATCCTAAAAATTTTGTTCTTTCTGTCACAAATTGGCACTTTTCTGGGTTAATTCTTAAACCTGCTTCCTTTATTTTTTCCAGTACATTTTTTATTCGTTGCATATGCTCTTCTTTATTTTTTGCAAAAACCAAAATATCGTCCAAATATACTGCTGCCTCTTTCCAGTTTAAATCTCCTAGGACTTTGACCATTAGCTCTTGGAAAGTTGCTGGGGCTGCTGCTATCCCGAGCGGTATTCTTTTGAAACAATACTGTCCGTTCTTTGTTGAGAATGCTGTTTTAGTCTTTGATTCTTCTTCCTTCAGTGTTTTCAGAATGTCATCTACATTTGGCATAGGAAACGCTGGCCTGACGGTAATTCTATTCAACTGGCGGAAGTCTACACACACTCGAATATCTTGTTTTTCCTTCTTCCATACACATACTAATGGGAAATTCCATGGTGAGCTACACTTTTCGATTATGTCATTTTCTTCGAAATTTTTAATAACATCATCTAATTTGTCTTCAAAGTGTTTTGGTTGCCGATAAGGTTTTACTATTATTGGATCCCCGTGTGTTTCTATTCTGTGTTTTGTCAATGATGTTTTCCCAATATCCCACTTATCAGCCATGAATACTGATTTACAGTTTGCTAGAATCTTCATTAATTGCCCGTAAATTTTCTTGTCAAATATATCCATTATTCTTCTTAGTCTGTCCTCATTTGATGGGTCTTCTCTAATCACCAATATTTCTCCACCTCGAGGTATCTGTCTTTTCAGTTTTATTCTGAATTTATCCAAGAAATCTATACCTGCGATCATTTTGGGGTCTAGTTCTTTGACCACATAAAACTCTATTAATTTTTGTGTTCCCTCAATAGCCACATTTAATTGAACGATTCCATAATTGATCAGTTCTGAATCATTTGCACAATGGATACGTTTTTTCGTTTCTCTTATTTTAATATCTTTCATGTTTTTAATTATCTCCGCTTCAATTACATTTACTCTTGCTTCAATGTCCAAAAGGCAATGAACTTTTCTATCTTTGACGTAAAAATCCACACACGGACGTCCTTTCAGTTCTTTATAATTTATCTTAAACTTGGATATCTTCAATATTTCCGTTTTACCATTTAGTTTCTTATCATCTTGAGTTGTCATACTATTACACTGTTCTCGATTTACAATATCTTCGCATTCAAGTTCGCACATCTCTTGAGGAATATTTCCATCCGTAAAATCAAACATACAATCATACACATATTCATACATACAATCAAACATACATTTACATTGGTTTTCTAATGAAGCACACTGATCACCTCTCCTTGTGATCGTGCGTCCTCGTCTCCCTGTTCGTCTCCGGATCTTCTTTTACCTCTAGAATACTCTCTTGCTGTATTCTCTTCTCTTCTATTATACATTTCTGATCTCCTGTCCATTTCATCATCCCTGTCGTCTAACTCCATCAATTGTTGTTTCTTATTCATATATGTTGGTCATTCTCTATATCTCTGATTAGAATAATCTCTCCTGTCATTCCAATGATTTCTATTATTGTCCCATTTCCATTGGTCACGTTCTTTAAACCTATTTGGGTTTTCATAACATTGTGTTCGTAGGTGTCCTCTTCTTTGACAGTGACTACACTTAACGTTCCGACATTCTCTTCTAACATTACCTTCCTCATGGCAGGCTCAAAAAATTATTTTTCTGACTTTATGATTTCGACTTGTACTGTCTTTCTTAACTTCGTCGTTCCGTGGTTTTGGTGTTCTTCTTTTATTCTCTACAGTTTTCCAATCGTTTTCTTTCCTTGTGTTATATGCTGCAATCGGTGAATTTCTTTTCTTTTTCCCGTATTCATACATCCTCATTTGTATGTTTTCGAATTCCTCTGCCTTTGTTACACCTCGAATCACTATCTCTTGATCGGCGTTATCATCGTCAATCATATTAGCAAAGACCAAGTTTAATAGTTCTTTCTTACCAAACTTTTTCTCCACTAATTTTTCGATTATCTCATCTGCTTTGTGGAACGCAAGTGACGGGTCACCGCAACCTACTCTTAACTCTATGAGATCTTTCATCAAATCCAAAATAGATTTCTCTTTTGAAAATGCTGCTCGTATTTTCTCTTCGCAAGTACTCCCTGGGGCCTTCTCGTATCTCAGAATCGCATCTGGAGTCAGATAGGGTGTTACCAGTAGGATTTTTCTCTCCTCTGATAATCCCATAATTTTTAAATACCTGTTAAAACTTATCAAGAATTCTTCTAATTTGTGCTAAAATCCATCAAATGTTTCTAAACCTTTTATGTTCGGAGTCACGTGGTGTGAAGTCGCCATGTTAAGAGAACTCACACATTTGACAGAACATTTATTACATTCACATTTATTATCATCTTTATGATGATCAATAGTATTGTTTTCACTTAAATCCATCAATCAATTTTCAATATCTCCCTTTACAATCTGAACTAACTTGAGAAGATTATCTTATTTAAAAATATTTAATTTAAATTTTATTGGCTGAAATAAAATATTTTTATAGTCATTTTTAAACATTAATTTGATTTTAATTATTTGAAAATTTACAAAAATAAAATCAAGAAACTTATTTAAAAGTTGCAATAATAAAAATTAAAAATTTGAATTTAAATTTAAATAAATTAGTTTCAGATTATAAGAAATTAAATATTGATAATCCATCTGGTTAGGAGAGGCACAATCTCAAATCAACATACAACAATTAAACATGCAAACACTACACAAAAAACATACACACATCAAATATTCCTCACAGTCGGTAACTGCTGAGAAAATGATTTACAAACTTTCGAAACTTTTGAGTTCAATGCTTAAATATTTTTACAATTGAAAAATTAAATTCATTAAAATAATCAAAATTTTATCGGAATTTATGAAACAAATATCGAATATAAGCAAAATAATTTTCTTCCTATTCCACCTGCCCCTTATTGACTCAACCACGAATCCTTCTCATACTTTTGTATATCCTTAACTTTGGAAAGAAACTATCTTTGACCATTTCAAGCTGGTCTCTTGATCTTTGTTAAAAGTTTTTTTGATATGTCATAAAAACTTTTAACCTCCATTCAAATAAATCTCTTCAAATTTCCTTTAGACTAAAATTTTAAATTGATTTAATAGTTAATGTAAATTTTATTATTTATTTCACATAGATTTTTTCTTTGGAATCTTTCGTCAAAAAGTAATCGTCTTTCTTCGTAGGAAAATTGATAATGTATACGAATATTTGAATAGTCTAGCTTAGGTAAAGAATAGGATAATATTTTGAATCCAAATATAAGAGCTGTTTGTACAAGCTGTTATTGACATAAAACAGACCAAATAAAGATTGGCGCAGTTAAAAGTTTTTTAATTTATTTTAATGGAAGTGCAATTTGATATTTACATGGAGTTGGACGAGAAGAAGCAAAGTTCATGCCAGGAAGTTTTCAGAGTGTTATACACCAGGCCCTCGGTGTATAACTATTGTGGGGTGCCAAATTATTATGGACACGTTTTTTTTAATTTTAACTTTGAATGAATTTTTTGAATAAACATTGTTTAAAGTCTTGTTGTTTTTTATATTTAGCAAAGTCTTTGCTTAGCAATAAGAAAGCTAAATATCAAATAAAAAATATTACAAATAATGTATGAAAAGTGATATTAAGACGATTGATACAATTTTATTAAAAAAATAATATTTTGTAATATCACCCCTTTCTTAAATTACCACTTCTATGCGTCGTGGCATACATTCTATGCAGACATATTTATTTATAAATTTCGGGGTATGTTGCCACACTCTGTTAATGTATTTTATTAACTGTTGTTTGGTTGTTATGACTTCTTTAGCTACTAACCTTTTCGTGATTTCCCACATGTGTTCCATGGGGTTTATATCCGGCGAATTTCCCAGCCAAGGTAACACTTTATCATTTTTTTTTCATCTAGAAATGCAGTGATACTTCTGGCTTTGTGAAATAAAGATATAATCTTCCTAATTTGGGAAGCATTCTTCCAACTGAGGAAGAAGATGAGTTTCCACCACTCCTTGGTATTGATCCTTTATCATCGTCTCTTCCACAATGTAAAGAAGTCTCAAACGCCTGGATGTGACCACATACCACACCATGACACTTGTAGGATGTTTTGCCTTTTCTTTCATGTATTTTTAAGGAGCTGCTTTCCTAGGTGCCATCGAACCAAGCAGCATTTGTCCACCAAAATTTGAAAAGTGAACCCGTCGGAGAAACAGTCCTGTAAAATGATACCATAAAAAGAAATATCATTTCTCAATAAAAAATGTTACTTACACGGTAAAAGAATTTCCGGAAATGAGTATCAAGTCCTGATTTTAAAAAATGCTAAAAAGGAGGTCAAGCTAGCCATTTTAAAACTGGACGATGGAAAAGATAATAGTATTTACAGTGGAATAGTGGAAGTGCTAGGTGAATTTCAACTATGGAGTAGTTTTAATGTTATGATACTACAAGTTTTAATATTGTGAGTCAAAAGGGAATTGTAAGCCAACTTCAAAGAGAATCTAAACGACAAAATCTTGAATCTTTTCAATTTATTACTAGTCAGTATCATGTGCTAGACACAATTTTGAAGCATACAATGAATGAAATTTTAGACTAAGGAAAAAGCTCATTGGCAGGAATACATTATAAATTTATTGAAAACCTGTAAAAAAACTATGAAAATTTAAAATAAAGCTTTAAGCAAGGTGAAAAATTTGTAACGTGAAGACTAATAAATTGAGAGAGGATACGGACTTTTTGTTTGACTTGGTACAAAGCTACCGATACATGAAGGTGAACGGCAGCTATCCAGTTGTAAACTTCAAAAGTCTACCATTGTTAGAAATTAAAAGTTAGGAAAATTTTTGAAATAAGGTTTAATTAAATATGTAAAATTTACAATTTATATATAATTAAATATGTAAAGTTTGAAAAAAGAAATTACTAAAATTAAGAACATCTAATTAAATTGTTGATAATTAAAAATTTTGAGAGTTTTAAATATAATATAAAAATTAAAATGTATAATTTTTATTGGTCTACTGATTTTTAAAAATTAATAAAATTAAACGAAACGATTAAATATTTTTAAATGTTATCGTAATTTAAAATTGATTTATTAAATTAAAATAAAAAATCCAGTATTAATATTATAAGTATTTTTATTTATATCTGTTTAGGATTTATAAAACAAATTGTTTCTGAAAAAAATAAGTTTGTTTAAATATTAGAGTTAAACATTTTTTGTGTTATATAATAAAGTTTGGATGTCTGAAATAACTCTTAATAATTATTTCGATAATGTTTCAAGAACCTCTAATATAGCGGCCTTTGCCACAAACTCGGACCATTTAATTTCTAGATTAATTCTGTAACATTTTAAACAGGATGACGATGTCGAAGTATTTTTTACGAGTTTAAATAGATATTTTAAAGTAGCAGGAGTACCCGATAATTTAAAAGAGACATTGGTGGTGACTTTGCTTTCGCGGGAGTTAATCCCGCTTTACGAAAACACGAGATTTTCAGAAAGAGGTTTTGAGAACAGGTTGCGAGTAGCGTTTCAAAAGAAAAGATCCAAAATGAATCTTCTAAGAGAAGCCATAGAATTTCTAAGAACAACGGAGACGAACGCAGATTTTTTTGCTAAAGCAAAGAAGATGGTTGAGGCGATATCATTCCAATGGACAGTCAAAGAAGCGGAAAAATGACTGTTACGAAATTGTAATAACGATAACGAAACAAAGAAAGAAATAAAAATTAGGGATACCGAAGAAAGGTAAGAGATAAAAAAATAATTAAAAACATGAATGGAGTCAAGTCAGAAATAAGACAATTTTATGCCAGTGGTGTACTGCGTAACAAGCCAGTAAAGATTAGAGTTCCGAGGAGAAATGGACCGAATAGAGAACAGAAAACCTACTGGAACTGTGATGAAGTAAAGATGAACAGAAGCAAGGAATTAAAAGAGTTAATCATAAAATTCAAGAAAATATTCATGGCAAATACTTTCTAATACTTTTTTTCGGTTGGAATATTTTTCCATTTAAGTCGTTGAAGTTCTCTTCTTACTAAAGTCACTGACTCATGCTTCGCAAATAAAATAACAATTTTTACACGCTGATTTTAATCCATTTTGAATTTTACACTTAAAACAATAACAACAATTAATACATTTAAACAAAAGGTACTTTTAATTATATTTTAAAGAATAAGCTTCAAGATGCCTTTATAATTAAAAAGAAATACAATATCATTCAAAAGTTATTGCTGTTTTAAACCCGGTACTTACTATATTGTCACCCTGTATAAGATCTTTGAATCCTAAAATTAACATTCAAATTGCATGCTCTAAAACTTTGTTGGGAGTTTTTAAATGATGTACTGATGACGTATTGATTACATAACCCTGACTGCACTATATAAGTAAATTTCGTTTGAAAAATCATTTGTTCTGACGATGACGGTTCAACTGTCAATATTAATAAATTTTTATTGGTTTTGATTTTTTTTGTTAAATTAAGTTAGTTTCCTTTTCTGAAAAGAATAAAAAACTTTTATCATCAATTGTTACAATTTTAATGATCTTAATTCTTTTGATAAAATGGTAATAAATGTACATGAACAATCCCTTGTTCAAACATTGATCTATGGTTATAACAATGTTTGATTAAACATTTTGTATTATTTTGATTTGGAAGTTAATTCAAGTATAGGGTAAAAACATGAACCTATACTTCTGTATCATACATGCTTATTTCTTTTGTAATATCTTAAGAGGAATCAATTCTATTAAAAATTTTATATTTGATGTTAAATTTAGCAATTACAACCCTAAAATAAATTTATGGACTAAACTTAAATTTAAATATCAAATTAAATGAACAAAATGAAAACAATTGAGTAAAATAATGGTAAATATATAGGATATTCTCGCATCGTTCTAACATCAACCAGAAATTGTCATACATCATATGATATAAAACGTAATTTTTATTATTTTAGAAACACTTTATTTAATGACCCAAATTATGATATCATTTATTAACTTAAAATATATCGAATGAAAAATGATTTTTGTTCTCAAAATTATTTATATTCAATTATCAATTTAAATTTCTTATATAATATAAAACAGTTTGAATGAAGAAGCGGAAGGAATATCGTTAACAATTGAATGTCGATGTTCAAATAATCAACAATTTTTATCCCTTTATGCAAAAATACGTAATTTATTATCTCCTAAAGATTCTTAAAATTGTGTTTTCTTGTTTAATTAATTTTATAATTACAGAAAATTAATCAAATAAAAATTGGTAAATATTTGAGGAAAAAACAAAATATAAGTCATACATAACGTAGATGTAGGATGCACAAAATCTTCTAACCCAGTCACGATGCATGATATGTCAGTGCCCCTCTACAGTACCGCTGAGACGAACTCAGAATTTATTGAAAGGGTGGTTCTCGATTTCCGGTGAAGTAATACAACTGATGTGCGGATATTTCGGTGTCCCTTTACTCATTGCACAAAATGTGATTACACAGCCAAAGCTCTACAGAATCACGGAACGAGAGAACATGAATGGTCCTGTCTGACATAGAAACCGGAGCGTACCCGTGAAGTGAAATCTCGAATTCTTACATTAAAGTCAGCGCAAGAAAGTCAGTAGTCTGTGTATTGTCTATTTATTGTTTCTACCCGATACAGAGTCTATAATTCATATAATTTAACCTTCGTTAAAAACGCCGTAAAAACAATATTCTTATATATTTATATTGCGACAGTTCTCCTTCACTTCTCTCATTCGTATCTATCGTATTTTTTTCCATTTGCATTTACTCTTCTTAGATATTTCTAAATAATAAATTAATGTTTACTTATATAATAACACAATTTTTACATTGTTTCATTCGGGACTTTATTTTCTCCGCTTCAAAAAATTTACATTTTACAAAATGTAGGAGCATAAAATAAAGTTATTGTCGAACAATAAAATGAAGAATATTAAAATCTGAATAAATTATATAGTTATAGAAGTATATTTTAAGTCATAAATGTATATTTTTTTACTGTATTCTCATTAAATACGTGTTGCTACAAATAAGTTCTTCGACTTGACAAGAAATAAGTAATTCATAAAATTGATATTGCAGGTGATAGTACCAAAATATATATATTGAGTTTTGTGAACGATAATTCGATATTTTTGAAAAATAAGTTTAGTAAGACTTTTTTTTAAAAAAAATGGTATTGTACATGTTTCGGAATTTCATTTTCCATCATCAGTAATTATAATGTAATATCAAAGATAAAAAATGTTAATTAATGAGAGATTTTATCAGTTAATGTTAATTTTTTTAAAATTGAATATTATATTATTGAATATTAATTGAGTATTAATATTTTTTTTATTTAATTTAATTAAAGATTTTATTAAAGATTTTAAAAAGATTTTGAAATTAATTAATTAGTTTTAGTGCCTAATCAAGAATGATTCACAAAACAGATGGCTAATAACTATATATCCATATCAATAATAGCGTCATTTGGGACAAGTATAAGTGTGGACGGGTCAAAACGACTAGATGACATACACAACTTCGGTGTAAGACGCACTATATTCTTTGCGAAGAAATTATGAGGTCCTGGCTAAGTCACATAAAAGTAGGTGAAATAAAGGCTAACGGGATATGATCAGCGCTCATCAATCGATTAGCACTAGTGCTATGGGGCACGGGTAAAATTGTAATAAAAAAGACGTGACAGGGGCTGGCAGTGGAAGTAATTCACATCAGAGTGGTGAAATTCTTCACAGTAGTTGACGTAAGTACAGAAAGTTTCATAGTTTTGCCCCAGATTATATCATAAAATGTGTGAGAAGTGGTTGCAACCTCAATATCAGGATTCATTTTTTTAACACCAAAATTTATTTATATAACAATTCACATATTTAAAACAAATTTTCCTGTTAATTTAATTATCTGGACCCAAATTAATCTATTAAATTATTTTCCATTTAATTTTTAAAATCCTGAAAATTTATTTCAAAAATTATTTAAACTTTATTTTCAAAATTTATTTCAAAGTTTATTTAAAATTGCTTATTAAAAATATTTTTATTTATAAATAAATATTTAATATTTTTGTTTTCTTGACATTTTTAATTTTAAGATATTTAATAGATACATTAAAAGATATTTTTATTTTTAAATAGATATTTTATTTTTAATGATTTTCTTTTATTATATCATTTCTAATTTTTTTAAAAAAATATTTAAAAACACATTAAAAAATATTTTATTTTTAAAAACGTTTGTGATTTTTTAATAGTTGTTTTATTATATCATTTTTAATTTTAAAATATTGAATAAGCATATTAACATAAAAATATTTTACCCTTTAAATTAAAAAAATAATAAATTATTCAGGCGAGATAAAAATTTAAATTAACTCCTCATATCCCCTTCTTTAAGAATTTTCTCAATTTTTCCACGTTTCGATCTAAAATTCTTCCATCTTCATTTATTAGTTTATACCTTTTATCGTGTGTTTTCTCTACCACTTTATTTATTTATCTTCATATTTACCTTCATATTTATCTTTACTCTTTATTCCCGTTTCCACCTTGACCAGTACTTCATCTCCAATTTCGAAATTTCTTCTGGTTGTTGTGTCTTCTTTGTCTTGCTGTACCTTTATGTCTTGACTATGTCATCTTTCTCTGTATATTTTCTTACCGAATATAATTTCTGCTGGGCTCTTCCCTATTGTTTTCTGAAAAGTTGCGTTTAATATGAATTCTATTTCCAGTAGTAGTTCCTCCCAGTCTGATTCTTTCTTTGTATGTAACGATCCGTTTAAATATTCTCTAATCGTCCGAAATTGTCTTTCTACTATTCCATTCGTGTTATGATGGTATGGACTCGAGTAACACATTTATATATTCATTGATTCTGCAATGTCTTTGATTACTTTCGATTCGAATGTCTTTCCACAATCTGTATGTATTTCCTTCGGCGTTCCAAATCTCAAGATCCATTTAGTCATTATGATGTCTTTTATGGTTATTTCATCCTGCTTGCTAATGGCTGTCAAAGATATGTACATACTAAACTGATCTATGATTGCAACAATATACTTTTTTCTTCTCCAAGTCTCCTTTAGTGGTCCGCATATGTCTATGTACACTTTCTCAAATGGTTTATTTGCGACCAATGTCACCGTTTTTCTTTCATAGCGGTCGTTAATGTTTTACTTTTTTGGCATGTTTCACATTGTCCAATTACTTCTTTTATTATTTCATTCCGATTGATCATGTCATAATTTTCAGAGATGTATTTCGTTACTTTCTCTGCAGCCGCGTGCGACAATAAAGTATGTATTTGTATGATCATTTCTTCTCTTTAATTTCTTCTATTTCTTCTTGTTGATATTTGAATATATGCGATGTGTCCAGCATGTTGATTCTTCGAGTCCTTATATCATAATATTGAAAAAATAATTTTTGTTTTAATAAATGGATACAATAAAACTTTAAAAATTTATCCTTTTACAATATTAAATATACATTATATATAAATAATAGAAATAAAATTTATTAAAAAGATAAATAAACTAAATAGAATAAAAGAATGTTTATGAAAGGAAGGAAAACACTATATTTAAAAAGATAAATAAAGACAATTATATTTAAAGGAAGACTATAAAAAGAGTAGGATTTTAAAAGAAAAGGACACTCTTTTATTATTTCATGCATTACAAGAAACTTATATTTTAAAGAATTTAAAAGGTCAGCCTAATTATATTTTAAGAGTTTAGAAGAATTTCGAAGGTCGTCTTCATTATATATTCAAAAATTCTGAAAAGTCTCTCTGTATAAATTATCTCACGCAGAGATAATTAAATCAAAAAAAAAATATGTAAAGGCGTCACCATTTGTGAAAAGAAGAAGTAGAATCGTAAAAAAAGTCCGAATCAAAGTCAAAGTTGAATCGTGAACTAATTTACGTGACTGTCGAAAAGTACGGATAAATCATCCTTATATTATTATATATTTTTTTAAAAATAATCCCAGAAAGAGAATACTCTTCTCGGTATTATCGCAAAATATAAATTCTTATCATAAGGTTTAAGCCCTTTTTGTAATTCGATTAAATATTTATAAAGTGTGCATATCAAATGAATATTGAAAATATCACATAGATCTTATTCTTTTTACTTCTATTTTTGTTGATATTCACCCCATACACCAACAGTATTAATATCTTGAATTTAATCAATTTTTATAAAATTATTTTTGTTATGATGTTATGATGGACATTTTAGCATCGTTCGTGTATTTACAGTACAGTATGCTGCAACCGTCTGCTGAACAGTTAAACGTTGTAATTGAAACCTGTCGCAGAAATGAAATGCAGAGAAACAAACACATGATTTTCTTACAAAAGCATGGGGGGAAATATAATTGGACTTCGAAAAGTTCAAAGAATAATGAAAGAGTTTGAAGATGGCACGAGAACATCATTTAATCGCATTGAAGGAAGTGGTGGTTCAAAAACCGAGAAAAGACTGCAATTAGTTGAGGACGTGAAGGCTGAATTAGAGGCTCACTCGATTTTATTAATTTTTTTAAAAAAGAAGGACATAATTATTACAAAATTTGATAAAGGTAACGGCCTCGTCATACTTAACAAATCAGATTACATAAGTAAAATGAATGACATATTAGGAACAGATAAATTCAGTAAA
>MQRK01190394.1:458-12592 GCA_001938485.1 Girardia tigrina | reverse complement strand
ACTAACAAAATTTTGATTTTATAACTTTTCAACTTTAATATATAATAAAAACAAACAAAATTAAAATTGGTCATTTTGCGATTTTGGCGCCCATGCGCCCGGTGCGGCCGCACCGCTCGCGCCGCCCTCACTATGGCTCTGGAATTATTTTCTTAACACGGTTACCAAAGATAGGTTAACATGTGAATCAATTCGATATGGACGTATTCATTCTTTTTTGACCCTTATTCGGTTCTTTTTCTTATTTCTTCGTTGTATTCGATCCAGTTATGCTTTATAATTGGAATTAATGTCTAGATTGTTCTGTCTTCCTCAGGAAACGAAAATCATTACATAGTTTTTCTAAACAAACAACCACTAATCAACTATTTTTGTAAAAGACTGTCAGAATTATTTTCCTCTGTAGTTAAATCATAAGGCGATTATGAATAAATGTCCTTCACTTAGTTGTTCTAGTCGGTAACTGAACTTTTCTCATCTTCCTGTTCCTCTTCTCAGAAATGAATTGACATAACATTGTCACCATGGGCCTCTATTAATTTACATATCGTGTCCACATCCACGCATTATATAGTTTGAAGATTTTTCGTGCAATTGAGCAAACATAATAATAAATTAATGGCTAAAAATTATAATTTATAGCCGAACTGTTATTAATAAAAAGTACTAGGGCATTCCAAAACCAAATATTTCAACGAACCAAAGCCGTTTTAAAGAGGAATCGGACAACTTGGTACTACATTTGTTTTCACCTGGGTAATATATATATATATATATATATATATATATATATATATTTATAGGGTAGATATAGAAAAGTTGAGTAACAATTTAATAAAAGTAAAATAAAAATATTGAATCAGCACTAACCATTCTTGATTATTATCTACCTCCAGAATTAGAACCAGTTATAAGTTAGTTTACAAACACATGTGTTGGTCGACTCCGACAAAATGTAACATTTTTTGCTTCGAAGTTTGGTCAGTTTATCAGCGTACCTTAATTAGGTCTAATAGAACGAATAATTTTGCTTAAGCTTACCATAGTAAATTACAACAAGGAAAAAGCGTCAGTCATCCAACAATACGGAAATTTAATAGTCACTTACAAAAGATGCAAAAAACGTTTGACATAGATTACGAACGCTTCATCGCGGAATATGAAGCACCACGAAAACGAGGGTGATAGGAGGATCGTATTCTCAATAAAACAAGAAACTATGAACGGGAGAATGTGCTCGAGTTTTTGAGTGCCTTATCTCATAATTATCATGAATTAAAAAATTTATTGAGTTTAATAAAATTTGTCGTAGAAATATTGTTTCTTTTTTATCAAAAAAAAAAAATTAAAATTTTATGTATCCCTGTTCTGAGTTTTTCGTAGCTGAGTTGTCCTGTACCCGGTCCAAGGAAGAAACAAATGATGTACAAATATAGTACACCATCCTAACAACATTTGCATAACTTATTTCCAACTTTTAAGTGAATATATATTCTTTTTTTGAGTATTAATATCATTTTATTTTTTTAAGTATTAAATATATAAAACTCAAAATATATTACTTTTAAGAAGTACTTTTACCAACATTTGTTACGTATTTCGTTCAAATGAATTAAATTAAATTAATTAAATTCAATTTTAATTGCTGTCCAAATTGTCAATTTTGGATTTTTTTCTCGCTACGTTCTTTACAATAATTTCTATTTTCCTTTTTTCTATTCTTATTTGTAATTATAATATCAATTTCTATGAAATATTTTACTTTTTTAATTTAACAATTAAAACAACAAAATTATATTATATTTTTGCGTTTGTCTTTTTGGAGATAGTTTGAAAGGTTATTTTGTAAATAAAAATAAATTACTTTGAAAGTTGAAAACCAATTTTTGCATCATGCATTTATGAAAGAAAAACATTAAATTATTTTTTTCTTTTACTAATATTTTACCTGTGATCCCCGTCGTCTTTGGTGTCTTTTTTATAGTTAATTGATTTACCTGTGAAGCCTTACGGGAACTTAGCTCCAGTCCCAGTTGTCTTTCCTTGACTCTGTAGAAATTTGAGGCGATAAAATATTTAAGATACTTTTATTTTGTAATAATAAAATACAAACTAATCAAAAACCCAGAAAATAACATTATAATGTACGTAGGAGGCCCATTGGGGGGACTGCTAGTGACTCTAGTTTTTGTGGCCCATCTAAAGAACCCAGATGCTCAATACGATTCGAAAGAGATGGGGGGCCCACATTGGAGAGAGGGGACTTGGTACATTGGTAATCTGTGAGAGTCAGTCAGAAATACTTCTACGTAGTCTCTGGCAACTAGAATGAGGGTTTCTAGGGATAATTTGAAAAGATTCTACTAAATTAGGTAAAAGCAAATTTTTTTATTTTGGTTTTGAGATTGCTTATAATTAGAATACAATTTGAGTTTTATAGTTTATTTTTCATTAAATATTTTGTCATTTACGTCTTTATTTTGTCAACTCAGGTATAAATTTTCCCAGTTAGAGTCAAACAGAAAAAATGTGAAGGTGTCATATAAAAGCTATAAGGTTGGCTCAGCTTTCTACAAATTTTTTCGATTCATCAAAATAGGATTTACCTTACGTTTTCGTGATGGATCACAACGTCTTTACAATTGATCAATTATGGACACTATCGCCACAAAGAATTTGTTTAATCGTGATATTTGATGAAAATTAATTCAATTTTATTCAAAAACAATCCATTTTCATAATCAGTTTGAGGTTTTCAAAAATAGATCATTTTGAAGATTATAGTTATTTATTATATACTTTTAACAATTATTTGTGTTAACTAATTTCTGATATCAATTTCTCAATTCTAATTATATTGTTAAATAACAAATAGTGTTCTACAAATCCATATTCATTTGTCCAATTTTATTGAAATGTGCGTTGATCAAGTTTCCTTTTCTTTGGCAATTCTTCCATATTTTCCTACCAAATTTAAAAAAATAATTTTATTTTAATGTTTTTAAAATAAATGAATTTTAAATTAACAATATTTAATATAAAAATTTTAAAATAAATTTTAATATTTAAATTTTAATATATAAAATTTAATATTTAATTTATAGATAATTTGATTTCTAAATTTTGCTTTCTAATCCACAATAAAATTGGTTGGAGGCTGTGTGCCATTGGAAATTGTTTGGCGTGCCACATGTGACACGCGTGCCATAGGTTGCCGACCCCTGCAATAGAATGTCAATGATATCGGCATTTTTGAGTTGAGTTTTAATGGAATGTACGAAGGGGATTGACGTTGATATTGATATCGACCAAAATTGAATGTTTCAATTTATTCTTCGTGTTAGAAGTAAAATAAAAATCGATTGTCCCTGCAATCACAATAAGGCTAGTGAATTAAAATTCCCAGGAGATGTCAAGTGAAAAGTTTGAAAATCAAAAAGTAGGTTCTAAAGAAAAGCATAGTTGAGCTGTTCAGAAAGAATGGTTTCGCTTCCAAATAATTAGAACCCGGATTTAGGAATTGAGAGCAAGATATATTGTGATTTGGATTTGACATTTGAGATTTCTTAAATTGCTTAAAACATTCTGATTTGGAAATATGAAAACTCCATTCAATAACACATTTAACTTTCTCTCGCAAAATATACTTTTGCATGATCGTCATTCTCTTGTCGTGAATGGCGAACAAGTTCGTGTCCTCAAACAATTCAACCAAATAAGTTTCGCTTGCTTCCTAGATAGAGGAGATTGTAAATGAATGAAATTGAAAAATATGTCTTGAAGTTCAGTGCAATTTCCCTCCAAGTCTCTAGAAAGAACGTTTGAGGATTAAAAATTCCGAGCTTTTATAGTACGATGGATTTCTCTCAAAAATACAGTTCCAGGACGACAACGTAGTTGTTTTTTAACAACGCCTGTAACTAGTGCACATTTTCGAGTGACTATAGAGCCAACTGTTTTCAAGCTAAATGTTGGTTGTAGTTTGAATATTTATAAAGAAACGAAGACATAAGATAAAGGGTTTATTATCGAGCAAATGAAGGTTTTCAAATTAAAAAAAATCGAAAAAGTTGCAAAGAAATAAAAGGTTTTTAACCGAAATTCTTGGAGTATATCAAAGAGATTATTACAATTTGTTAACCAATTTTATATAAAAATGGGACTTCTAGTGTCAAAGAATATATATTTTACAATCTACAATTCATAAAGAAGATTTTTCGAAGGGTTATGAAATGGATATTAAAAATTTAACTACTGAAAACATAAGTGTTAAATCTTTTTTACTGTCATTTAGACAACAAAATTATACATATTTATTTACAGAAAACTCATGAAAGTTTTGTATACCAAAAAATATTATTCCTTTTCATGGATTTTTAATCCAATTTACAATTGGAAAATAAAAACCATCTTCGTCATTGAAACAGGGAAAAACTTCGAAACGAGGATACTAATGGATACACCATATCTTGGGCATGTTGGATGGATTAATAAGAAATCCACAGTTTCCATCCCTACACTGTTAATTTTCCATATAAAAATGTGGAGAACATTGAATAATGAAAAAGCAAACTAATCCTTAAATTAATTCAAGAATAAAACACTGTTTGTTCTCCTTGTTGTTACCAGGATCGTCGATTAGGTTTTAATAAAATTTGCTTTTAACAACCTTTTTTATTATATAAAGAATTAAAATTTTGTGTAGTTTCAGTTTTACCCTCCAATAAATTTGATAAAGTGAGACATTCGTTTAATTAAGGCCTGTATTTTTACTTCCAGTAAAAAAAATAAAACTGTCAGTATTTTTAAAATTGATTTCTCAGTATTAAAAAAAACGAATAGTTGTAAATAAACTCTGCACGCTATTTCACAGTATATACTACAATGTGCATAATGTTAAAGTAGGAGTGGTATTTTGATTGGAACTTCACCGTCTATGATAATTACAAAAACATTATGTCGAAGAATGAATAATGCAAATAGAGTGCTGTTAAACCCTTTTGTTACTACGAACGTGTGTATACGTTTTTGCATACATAGGTTGAGAAACCGAGGAACGTATATTTTCAATTGATGTTTTCGACGAGTTAAAAAAGTTTTATTGGCTTTTTTTATATACTGAGAAATCATTTTAAAAATACTGAGTTTTAATTTTTTTACTGAGCAAAAAAATCTGTCGTCTTTAATTTAATACAGAAAGAATATGATTTTATTTTAAGTTTTTTAATTAATCTTTCTTTGTAAACATAAAGAAAGAATGATAGGATCGAAATAGTAGTTCAAGTTTAAATCAGGTTCCATGTTGGCCTTTTTGAAAACAAATTGTTTACCTACGTAATAATATTTTATAATTAATATCATTTATTATTTTCTGAATTTTTTGATTAATAAATTTCAAAAATAAATTTATAAATTCGAAAAATTAATATTCATTAACATCAATCGATTCACTTTTATTTCGTAATTTTAAAAATTTAATTTTTAATTTCAAATGATACGGGTTGTGAGTTTAGGTAGGCACTTCCGATGAAAATAATTTACTTTTTCAAAACATTTATGAGTAGCTAAACTTCGCAACAGAATATTTGAATATTTTTCTTCCTTTTTTCAGCATACGTAATATAATCTTCATAGACATTTAAAAATATTTATGGTTCATATTTATCTATCAATTATGTTTGTAAAGTTCTCTTCTGGTCTTAAAATTCTAGATTGCAAAGGAGTGTATTCTTGAAATCGGTTTTCTCTGAAAATTAGATAATCTAAAAAAAAGAACCATGTCTTGTTTTTGGATGATCTTATTTTCAAGTACTAAAAATTTTTTTTGCAAAAATAACGATTTTTATAAAAAAATGAATCAAATAAAATACAACTTGTGCAATAGAATTTTTTTTAATATTTAAAAATATTTTCATACCGAACTACGCAAGCTTAATAATTTTTATACTTATTATTTTTCTAATTTTTATGTTTGACGATTCATTATTTTTAGATTTTTGCATTTTCTATCTTATACATAGGAAGTCATAAAGATTAAAATAAAAGATCAAACTCTGGCCTTATTTTCGAAGAGAACCGGTACCTATGAAAATGGCAATTATAGAAAGGGATTAGTTCTTTTATTTGTCCTAATTTTCAAAACATAGACTTCAATTTTAAAAGACTCGAATTTAAACTCAGTAAATAATTATTGTTGATTATTAGTTTATTTTACAAAAACAAGTTTTATTTGTATTTCGATTCACTATCAAAATAAAAAAGACATTTAAGAATTACTAAATTTATTTTATAATAAATAAGATTAAAAATAAGGATAATGATTCTTGTACGACAGAAACTGTAAACCCACAAAATTTTGTAAGCAATTTGACTCGATTCAAAATACCGGGACAGTAGCGCGGGAATATTGTAAAAGTTACTGGGGCCAAGGCTTTAACCCACCGTCTTTATAAGCCACATTTTTGTGAAAAAGAGAAGAGTGTATAAATGTTTTCTTCATAAAATGTTAGCAATGAAGCCAATGTACACATTATATTAGCATCCAAATGTTTTTTTTCCCTTTCTTGGGTTTTACTAGCAAATGCGTTACACAGCATTGAAATATCCAAACTGTCTAATTTGTAATGATGGCAGTGAGCTATAGCAAGATGAGTAAGTCTCTTCTGGGTCATTGTAAAGCGTGTCCATGTTTTTAATCGCCGTACTTCGCCAAATGAACGCTCCGATGTTGCTGACGTTGCTGGTACCGTAAGGATTAAACGAATTAATTTTACAACATCCGAGAATAGACTTAAGACAGCCTCAAGTTACGTTTTGAGAAACGAGGCAAGATCTAAAATAGTTTCAATCCGCTGGTCTTGTTTTAGAAGGTCAGGGAGCATCTTCAACTGGAGGAGGAGTCTGATGTTTGAAATAAAAATACCATATAAATTTTTATAAGCATAACATTTACACAAATTAGCATTCGTACCGAGTTCGATAAAAATCCATCTTATAGATCTCAGGAATATCTTTCAACTGACGTTCAACAGATGTTCTCGCAACTGACGTCATGAGAAGGTTCTCCATTTTCATGATTTTTGTTCTTCCTTCGTTCAAAACGACGTCGAAGTTCATTGACCAGTAGATCGATTGCCTCGTAAAAGTTTTTGCGCTCTTGGTCTTCCCATTTATTAAAGACAGCCGGAAGAGCAGGCGATTCTGGCGATTCAAGCCTGAAAATTAATATTGGTGTAGTGTTAATGTACCGAAAAGACAAGTTATTTAATAGGACGAGTTAAGTACCTCAAAGAGGCTTGGACATTCTGCTCTTCTGTGGTACCTTCAGGTCAAGTTTTGTTCCCATTTCTTTAGCCATATTGGCCAACTTTCAAATTCGATTTCCGATCGAAGCCCCTCTAAGTAACTTGCTAAAACAGTTGCACTTTTCACAGCGCCTACAACGGTCATCTGACTGGATTGTAAAGTAATGGCTAATTCCTCATAAGGAAAACATAGGCTTTCGGCAATGAGCAAGCACAAATATGTGTTCATTCCCTTCATTTCTTTCGCAATTCCGCGAGCTTTGCATCTTATCTCCAATCGATTTGTCTCAAATCGATCTGCAATGGCAACAATAATCTTTAGCACAGCTTCATGATTTTTTAGGACAGAGGTAACAGCTCTTCCACTAACACACCATCTAGTTGGACATAATTGTTTCAATTTACTGTGTCGAAAGTTGTCATAAGACGCCTTTTCTAAGTCGTTACCGATGCGCTTATAGCATGACTGGTGTTTGGCTGATTCTTTGATCAAATTAACAGTCTCATGAATAAGCGATAGAGATTTTTCGATAGACTTTACCTCTCGAACAGTTTCTTGCAAAGCAAGATCAAGGCAATGATTCGTGCAATGCTCGAATATCGCTTTAGGTTGTCAGCTTTTAATAATTGCTTGCACTCTGTGATTAACTCCAGCCATATTTGCTCCCCTATCATAGCACTGTCCTCTCAAATCTTCCTTCGCCCCCCTACTTCCAGCGCCACTGTACCGGGAACTTTTGCTACGTTGGATGAAGGCAAAAAATATTTCCAATTATTATTATAATCTTATATTGGAAAAAACTGAATTATTTATAAAAGTAATAATAATATATACGGCGCGTCAGTTATTGAGAACACAAAATATATGAGCCACACTTTCCTATGTGTTATAGAAACATATTTTAGTTATTTTATCCTCGGATGCAGCACTCACGTATTTAGAACTTGTTGTATTCTTGAAAGTCGCCAGGTCATTTTCGGGGAGGAATTGGAGCTGCGAAGGGAATTGGAGTTTCCAAAAGGAAACGGCAATATAGACGTTCTGACCAATTATAATTTTATAATAAGAAATTATAATAAGAAATTATTTTTTAAATTTATAATACTGCATGATAATATATCCAAAAAAACTAGTCTTTCTGCACAGAATTATATTTTAAAAGAAAAATTATTCTAATACCGGTATCCAGACATTTGCTCCCCAAAAATTCCTCCCTATAAAAATTGCTCCCTTAATTATTGCTCCCTAAAAAACTGCACCATGAAAAACTTGGTTTGGGTTATGGTTAGGTTTAGAGTTAGGGTTAGAGTTAAAGGTTAAGGGTCAGAGTTAATCCTAACCTTAAGAAATTGAATCATAAAAAACTGTACCCTGAAATCTCGTTATAAGCCTTAGGCTTAGTAGAGAAAAAAAGTTTTTTTTCAGCTTGGTAGAGGTTTAGTAAAAAATAGAGGCTCAGTAAAGAAATTAGAAAAATTAATTAAAATTTTTTTTTATTATAATATAAAAACTTAAATCTGATCTTTATCATCATCTTCATCATCACTTCCAAAGTTTCTCTCATCCGTTAAAATGTTAATGAGTTGATCACGAATTTTTTCATCATTAGTTTCCATGTCATCATCGTTATCATCTGGATCTTCTTCGGAGACTTGATCAATTTCTTCTTCATCATCACCGTGGAATTTGATTGTTGTCTTTTTGAAACCACTTGTAATTGTTGAGACAGGAACTTCATTCCATGCTTCTGTAATCCATTTTGTAATTTCTTTGTATGATACGCGCTTTAAATTTCCAGATTTTGTATAATTTTTGTAACCGTTTATGAGCCAATTTTCCCCCCTGCTTCGAAAACGTGATTTGAACGATTTAAGACTTGTAGTTTTTTAGTTAGACCTCCTGGAATCATAGCCATCAAAGTACCACTGCGATAAAGATTTTAGATAAAAATTCAGGTAGCGGCTTAGTAAAGAAATTAGAAAAATTATGATGACCGAAATTATTTACTAAGCCTCGGGCTTAGTAACTAGTAGAGGCTTATAACAAGATTTCAGGGTACTTTATTTTATTCATATATATTATACTTGCTGTTAGTTTTTGCTATTAAAATTCACCCTCTATCGAGCAATTATTTCGCAGAACAATTGTAACTGGAGCAATTATTCTGGGAGCAATTTTTATGGAGATCAATTTTTCGGGAGCATTTGTACGAGGATCAATTTTTGGAGAGCAATTTTATGTAAATCCTAATACCAGATGCTACAATTAATAATTGAATCATTAATTATTGGAGATATTTGATAAAATTTAAATATTGAGATACTCAAATCATTTATAGTGTAAAACTTTTCAAAAAAGTGTTAGTGTTAAGACATTAATCTTTTTATTCTTAAATTTACACTTATCTTTTTTGTAAAATAATTTTTAATTTCTATATGAAAAATAATAATTTCTATATAAAAACGAATATTTTCTATATAGAAGCAAATATGAGTGTAATTTACATTTAAAAGTTTTCTTTTACAATTTCGATTCCATTTATTGCAAAACGGTATTTGATAAAAATAATATTTTTTATGAAACAAAATATTTCTAACTCTTATGGTCAAAACGAGGAATCCTTGGTCTGTTCTATTAGGAGTTTAATAAAAGTTAAGTCTATGAAAGTCATATCTTCGGAATAAAGTAAGAAGTAAGATTATTAAAGTAAGATTCTTTCAATAAACCTAGAAATAACCCAGAAAATTCTAAATAAAAATACAAGATTACGTGACGAGACACTAAAGATCAATCTTACCAACCGTTATTAATGATACTAAACATAGCTGACCAAGCGCAAATTATCCTTAAGTCAACAATGAACCCCTCAGTTTTATCATGTTTATCTTACCATCGTCAAATATGTAATCGCGAGTTGGTAATGAGTTAGAAACACATCTGTTTAAATAATTTATATTCATTTAAGATAATTATATGATTAACAGTTTCAGGCTGGCGAACATAGAACAACTCACCATGCTTGAGTCAAAGTGCTTCAAGAAATTAAACGTTATTTTTATCCTTTTTAATGTGACATTGTAAAAAAAATAAGATACAAGATCTTAAGAAAAGATTATTATTAAACGAAAAATGTCTTCGATTATCAAACGACCAGAATTAACTTTAAATGGTAAGTTTAATTATTTATAAAAATATTATGACTCTTCTTTAAAGAGATATATTAATCTTTTTTTAACCTTGAATTATCTGTTTTTATTTCAAATATAACATATAAAATCTACGTTTAAAAGAATCCGAAATTTGAAAACTTCAACTATTTATCCGTATTATCAGTATGAAAAGGAAACGTTTTATTCTAAAGGAGCAGCTGGAAGGAAATCCAAGTTAGCAACTAACTCAAACCCCAATTAAGCACAGATGTTACAGGTGCAAATACGTCAGGGATGTGAGTGCATTATCAAATTTATAATATTTTTATTATATTATTTTTTTACCAAATGAATAAATTAAATATTTTTATTTTAAAACTTGAAATATTTTAAAATTATAAAATATGGTTTTTATGTTTTTTTTTCATAAAATGAAAATCTATTTCAATAAAACATTATTTTATCTTAAACGTGATATTTTTATATTAATTCTTTTTGAAACTTCTTCCTATCGAAAATATTGAGAAAAAAGTGTTAAGAAGACGAAGAAGAGGAGTTTCGATTATTAATCTGGTTTCGACGAAATTTCAGTTAAATTTTGGTATTTTTATTTTTTTTAACAAAATAGTTTCTAAAATGATAAAAATATATATACAAAACTAATTGAACATTTCTAAAGCTTTAATTATTTTAAGTGCAATTTAAAAATAAGTATACTTAAATTATAAAATTGTACAAAGTTAAAATACTAAAATAAAAATATTATTATTTAAAATATTTTTCATTTTAATGGTTAAGAAAAAAAACATTTTTCGTTTGTGTAAAATATATTTAATAAAACTTAAAATAAGTGGGAAAAGATATTATTGTTGCTCAACTAATAACTTAATACTTCCCTGATCAAATTAAGAATTACAAAAAAGACTGAAAAGTGCTTGAAGATTTAAAAGGATTTAAACAGTATAATGGTTGAAAAGTTTTATAAAATCTTCATTGTACACAAAATGTTATAAATATTAATCAATAGTTTAAAAAATATAAATAAAATATAAAATATAAATAACAACCCACAATAGAGTTAATATTTAGAAAAAGGTTATTATAATAAAAATTTCCGATCAAAATATTTAAGACAAAAAGTATTAAAACATTAATATTCCTTGTGTGAAAGATAAAAATATAAATTGAGGTTGAATCGAAGTTGTAGTTTTTAGATTTGTGTAGAAATAAAATTAATAAATTGGTAAATTTTTTTTAGAAACACATTTAATGCACATGGGTACATTAAGGGTTTTTTGATTTATTTTCGAATTTTGGCAATCAATTTTCCAATAAAAATTAAATTTTAAAAATTAAAAAAAAATATACAACTAAAAAAGTTATAAAAATTATGATAATTAAAAATAATAAAAAAATAAATATTTTCCAAAATTTATTTTTTATATAAAAAATTTTTACAAGAAAAAATTATACATGTCGTTCGAAACTTATACAGGTCTTTATACAGGAAAGATACAGGTCTTTACACAACACCACAGAGTTTTTGTGAGGAAAAATAGAGAGAGTATGATAAAAGAGCTTGTTCACAGAGTTTGGAATTTGTCGTCCAGTTTTGAAATTGCAAATCAGGGTTTAAATATTCTTAGAAGGCGCTTGAGGGACAATATGTATACAAATAAG
>MQRK01190377.1:15546-36143 GCA_001938485.1 Girardia tigrina | reverse complement strand
CTATGGCGATCGCGACCGTTGCCATGGTAACCGCGACCGTTGCCATGGCAACCACGGTAACTAGGAACGACCCCCCCCCGGGGGGGGGTCTGGTGGAGAACATACATTTTTCCCCTACTCTAAATAAAAGTAAAATGCTTTACGAACAAACACTTGTTTAAAAGTTTGAATCTCTGGCCATTTTCTGATCGAGTGGTTTCGTTAAGACTTTCGTTATTCCTTTTACTTTTTTTTCTTCTATATTATAAAAGAACATGAAACTGCTTATCCCAATATACCACAATAATGTGTATTTATGATTGATTATACTATCACAAATTTCTATAAACAAGTCAAACCAAGTCAAGTCAAAGTAATAATGCTAATGTATATTGAACAGTTTATATGATCATAAATCTGCGTATCGGAAAAAAGAATGAGCAGAAGGGATAAGACGAAGCAAATAAACTCTACTAATAAAGAACTTTTAGTTGTGGAAAAAGATATTGAATGAAGTGAAATCTTTCTGTCTGAATCTTCAATGGGAAGAGGTCATACTACACCTATTATGATTTTGAATCCCAGAAACATTTGAGGGTTAACCCAATAAGCATGTTCTAGAATCGCCGAATTATAAAAAAAAATTTTAATTTAAATTATAGCATTTAAATTGAAGTGTTTGGATAGTTTTGTTATTTTATTCGTATGATCGCGAATAGTGTAGGCCAAATAGAAATAATGAAGTATTTATTCAGAATATAAATGGGGTCGCTTTATGGCAATAATTATCATAAATCTTAATTTAAGAAATATATCTAAGGTTATTTAATTTTCAAATTTTAAATTTTTATTGGTTATTTTAGGTACCGTAAATTTCTATTGAAGATTCAGACAGAAAGGTTTCTTTTCATTCAATATCTCTTTCCATAAATAAAAGTTCTTTATTAGTACAGTTTAATTGCTTTGTCTCGAAAAAATTATCCAAAAGTAGATTGGATAAAAGGAAAAAGATTGTTTTCGAGCCAACCATCAGATTAAGGATTTTTCAGTGTTAAATAAATGACAAGAGTAAAAAAATACATCATTCGTTAATATATTATTTAAGTAGCGTTTATGCCACTTTCAGTATTATCCAATTCCGAAATCATAATTTAACACCACAAAATTTATTAATATCAACAATTCACATATTTAAACAAATTTCGCACAAAATTAATTAATTAAATTTTTTCAATTAAATTTTGAAATTTTACGAAATTTAAACCTTAAATTATTTTACATTTTTTACGAAAATTTTATCATAAAAACTAATTAATTTAAATTTACAATAAATCCTTTTATTAAAAAATTATTTCTTAAAATATTAATCCGTTAATTATTTATTTTAAAATTTATTCAAGCTTATTTCATAAATTTTATTAAAATATATCAATTGTTATTACTGTAAGCATATTTTAAATAAGTATTTATTTTATCATATTTTTACTCTACATTTTAGTTTTTTAATTTATTTCTTTTAAATTTTCAAATTAAAAAATAATAAACTATTTTGGCGAAACTTAAATTTAAACTAACCCCTTATATATTAAAAAAAGAAAGAAAAACTAAAGCATGAAATATACGTGTGTTTGTAATCATTCATAGTTTTAAGTTTCAATTTTCATATCTATTAAGAACTTTTAAACAAGTCTCGTTTGAATTTTTATTGCAATCACATTTAGAGTCATTATGACTCTCAGAAAGTCTTTCATCGTTTGTCATTCTTCTAATTGGTTTTCTTATTTCTCTTTTTAATTATGATTATTCGAAAAATCTTTCTAAATTATTTTTTAAAATATTTAGCCTCTAAAAATATTAATTAAAAAAATAATAATTTTTACCATTTTTCAATAAATCTTAAAATAATAAAAATGTCATCCAATTATTAAAAATGCATTTAATTTAAATTTTACTAAAAAATATTAAACTTAATTTTCATTATGTTCGAATAGTCAATCACTTTAAATTTAAATAATAAATACCAATTTCCATCTGGGTGGGAGAATCACCATTCTAAATTCAACATAGTTAAATCAACGTACCGCATCCATACATTTACACATTCAAACAAATTAAAATATTCCTCACAATATCATCATCACTATACAATAAAAACAATTCACACGAAAAGTACAAAAAGCTTCAGAAACCTAGGGTCGCCATAGGAAGAGAAACTATTATGTCTTAAAATTTATCTGAATCATCAAATTTACAATCTTAGATACGCGTAAAAAAACTTTTGACTTTCCCTTAAAGCCTCTAGATTTGAAATTTGATGGCCGCGGACGTTCCTACTTATCAATTTTAAAAGGCATCGAGAGATTCCAATATAATTATTCCTATAAAGTTCAGGGAATCTGAAAATTTTTAAACATTATTGGAAAGCGTGATTTTACAATTTAGCGAAATGAACAGAGAACATGAATGACAGAATTAGTCAATAATTTTGAGGACATTTCCAACGTTAATGTTACTGGTATATCAGAAATACGATGTAGAAAAGAGTAGTTTCGACGAGTTATGGAAAAGATTCACGAAAAAAGCAATATTGAGAACAGGAAATTTATCGCGCGTTCAAAAACTAGTCAAGTAAGTAGAAAGACAGACGTATGTAACGCAAATTGAACCAGACTGATAAGAACTACAATTGAATTCTAAAATTGAAACTGAAAAAGGAAATGAACAAAAAATTGATCAAAAAAATGCATGATGTGCAAGGAAAACCACAGATTGATGGATTGTGATCGTTTTAAGAACTAGTGGTTGAATCACAAGTAGATTAGATAAAAGGAAAAAGATTGTTTTCGAGCCATCCATTAAATTAAGAATTATTTAGTGTTAAATAAATCTCAAGAGTCAAAAAAAATACATCATTCGTTAATATATTAAAAAAGGAAGGAAAACTAAAGCATGAAAACGGGGTGACGAACACAGAAATTTATACATTGGGAACAGAGCAGATAGAACAAGAAATAAGTTGCGGTTATTTTGCTCCACGAAAAATTTCATAACTTCAAAAAAATGAAAAAAATTTTGCAAACAAATTTATAATTTTTGCTCAAAGTACCGCAATGGTCTCTACATGTGGAATGTACAAAGCCGGTTCCCGTTCACAACCACTTAAGAGTTACTGGTTTTAAATTCGTTTGCGAGATTTGACTTTTACCCATGGCTTTATTGTAGCTTCTCCAGGTAACTTACAAATAGCTACTCTTTACAACAACGGTTATTAGTACTAGGTTCTTTCCTCTCCATTGGTATTTACTTTTATGCTAATTATTTATGTCTGGTCTAAAATTAGCCTACACTACACTACAAAAACCAATGAAAATGCTTATACATTGGTAACATCTGACGAACAAAAAATATCGACTTCCTTCAAAGCTGTTTTAGTAACGCTTGCTACAAAAGATATGTAATCGTCAAAAGTCCGTTGACGGGAACTTATTAAAGGTTCCTGGGGTTTGAAGGGTTAATGGAATTTATTTAAGTGTTTGTGAACTGTAAGAATTTAAGTGAAAGCCGAAACTCAACAATCGGACCTAAATTTATTATTAAATTAAATTGTTTCTATTTTTTGGTAAAAATTCTATAATTCATTATGACATTGAATTCCCAATCTTTTCCCGGAGAAAAAAAGGCAGGCCCTTTGCTAATCTGTAATGTGTCGAATAATATACTACAGCAGACGCAGGCGAAAGTCGATGAAATTGTTGATATAATGAAATGAAGTGTCCATAAAGTATTGGAAAGGGAACGTATACTGGCCCTCCTTAGGGCCATAATTTGTGGTTGGGATTTCAAAGTCCGGCAGACATAGGCAACATCAGCTTCATCCTTTCAAGCTATTTTTGTTAATTAGTAAATAATACACTTTTCCTTTATTTTCATAATTACACTTATGTCTTTTTTGTCGAAAATATTTTCAATATTTTGATACAAAAATATTTAAGATATTATATTTAATTATTTAAAATGATAATGAATTTCAAATATCTTATTATTCGTTACAAGAAAGACAAATGTGAATAAAAAATGAACTAAAAACAATTTTAAAACGTAAAACTCATTCTAGGATAATTTTTTTTAAAATAATGTATTTGAATGTGAATCAGTGTCAAAATTTAAGATTAAATTAGGGTTAAATTAGAAGAAAACTAAAAATTAATTACTATTTTCAACTTAGTTTTCACACAAAATTGTCATTGAAAATGAAAGTTGCTTTTAAAAAGAAAATGAATTTCTATTTTCCTGATGCGCTTGACGACATTCTGTACGACAATTCAGAACTTTAAAGTGTTTTCAAGGCAATCATTTCTATGAGATACAAAAAAAAGATACTTTAGTACTAAAAATCACATAAATCTGTTGTCCATTATAACTGGAGCAATAGGCAATTCTAGATTAGGTAGCGTTAGTCAATTAAGTGTACATTTAAAAAGATTTTCCTAAATTAATAATGCTTTGGTAGTTGTAAAAAGGTTGTAGGTACTTTGTAAATCAATCAGAAATTATTATCAGTATAAAAAATAATATATTTTTACTACTCTTATATTTTGCACAGTAGTGTAATTCCGATAAAAATACGAATCAATTACAAGATTTACTAACTAATTGATTAATTAGCCATTGTTGGCAAAATAGGTTTTGGCGATGTTTTACAAATGTACTTGTAAATTAAAGAGATTGTTATTTAATTTTTTTACTTGATATAACTTTTTGAATTTTTGATTTTTTTTCGTAATTAAATTATTTTTTTATTTCTTTCTCATTGTTTATTTGGTTATATTTTTGTAATGATGACTTTTCAAAAAAAAATATTGATTTTCTGGGTCCAGGTTATACCAATCTTTCCCGTCAAACAATTGATACTAAAAATCTACACTTGACTGATCCGTTGATCATTTTTCCCACCAAAGTAGGCTCAATCGAAAGACTAGTTCAAGTTGCGGATCTAAAATGTATGGTCTGAGTCGATTAAATTATTAAGATCGATTCAGAGTAAAAATCCAGAAATACTCACAGTTCTACTGATTATGAAACTTAATTTTAAAACAGGACTTCAGTCTGCAAATCAACCAGCAGAATTATATCCAGGTAAAATTTCAGTCAATCTTTGTGGTTCTTTGTCAATCATAGAATCAATGAAAATATAAGCGTAGTTTTTAAATAAATATATTTTTAATGTAGCACCATAATCAATTGTATTATTATTGTGAAGAATATTTTCGATTGAATGAATGTGTGAATGTATAAATTCAAGTATGCTGAATTTAGAATGGTGGTTCACCCACCTAGATGGAAATTGGTATCTTTTTGAAATTTACAGTAAGTGACTATTCGAACATAATTAAAATAATAATAAATTAATAAGTTTAAATTTTTGTAATTAGTAATTAAAATCAACTTTAATATTTTTTTTAAAAAAATAAAGAAAAGTATTTAACGAGATACAAAATAAACTAATGAAATTTAAATTTATATTCATTCTTTACAATTTGATAAAATATTTTTTATAATTTAAGGTTCTTATAAAAAAATAGTTAAAAATATTAATTTTAATAAATACTTTTTTAAATTAAATATTTTAGAAAGATTTAGAGAAATTGTTTGAATAATCATTGTAGTCACTTTGATCCATAATTAAAAATAATCAAAATAACGCTTTTTAACAAATGTTTATTTTTATGAAATTCTGTTTATTTAAACAAATATATTTAATTTTAATTATGCGTTTTAATGCATTTTTAAAATTAAAGTATATTTGACTGATATTAAGATTTAGGAATTAGTATTATGCTTACATACCTCCCCTCCAAGTTCGACAAAAGCCGGTTTGGTTTTGTCGATTGATACGCTTACCTCTTTTCCTTGTCTGTAGATATTAATAACTTTACCGTCTTTCGAGTGGCGAAGAACTTGAAAAGGGCCCTTGTATATCGGCTGTAAGAGACTTCTCAGTTCTTTCTTTATCCACACATGTTTGCAGTTAAAAAGGTCTTTGGGTAAGAAAATCTTTTTGTCACCGTGGTTCCGAAATTCTTGGGAGAAATCTGGAACATCTACAATAGACTGATTAGAACTAAGAATGATCACATCGCCTGGTAGTCTTGCCGAGGTACCGAATAGTATTTGCAATGGTGAAAGGCCGCAGTCGTTGATTCTGTTTCTGATTCCCAATAGCACGAGGGGTAGCGTTTGTATCCATTCTTTGTCCGCATTTGTTGACTCGGATTGAAGAGATTCTTGGAGTGTCCAGTGTAGTAGTTCTATTTTACCGTTGCTTTGTGGGTGATATGGAGTGGTGTGATGATGTTCAATGACATATCGGTTGTATACATTTCGGAAATCTGTTGATAGAATGTTGATAGAACTGTCTCCAGTTGTTACTGATAATTTGCTCTGTTGTGCCGAAACGCCATATATCAATTCTTTTTCTATGATATCAGTAACTTCTTTAGCTCCGATATCCCGCATTGAGAAGGCTTCCTCCAAACCAGTGTTGCGGTCCATCATGTTGAAGAGGAACTTCTTTCCTCTGATTTCTTTCAGAGGTCCAACTGGGTCGATGTGAAAAACTCTGAGTTTTCTTCTATTCGTGATAATGTAGTGGGGGATTTAGTGTGTCTTGTGATTTTATTTGCCTGGCAATTTCGAAAATTTCGGACCCATTTTCGAATTTCACTCTTCATGTAAGGCCACACATAACATTTGGTCAAGAGTTTGATTGTGGCGTTTGCTTCTCCATGGCATAAGTTGTGGAGTCTGGAAAATTCGGCATATCTGTGGCATTCTGGTAGAAGGATTTTTGGAATTTTTGTTGACTTATCTACCAGTAGGTTGTCTTTGTTTTGGTCGATAATAGTGTGAAGAGCGAGGGATTTTTTGGATAAATGGGTCCTACTTTTAATCTTCAATTAGCTCTTTAAAGGTGATGTGGGATAATTCCTCGGTGTGCTCTTCTTCCTGATGGCGGGATAGAAAATCGGCTACTACGTTCTCTGAGCCTTTGATGTAGTTTATTTCCATATTGAACTGAAAGAAGAATTGGATTCATGGCCATTGTCGATTTGATGAGTTCTTCATTGTTTGGATATATGGTAGAGGCTTATGATCTCTTTTCACTGTGAATTTTTCGTTCTTAAGGTAATGCTTGAAATATTTAACCGCTAGGACTATAGTCAGAAGTTCACGGTCGAATGTGCCATATTTTCTTTCTGTTATGGGGAGTTTCTTTGGGAAAAAACATATTGGTTTCATATTACTTTCTTTATCTTCTTGCTTGAGGCTGCTGCCTACTGCTGTTTCTGATGCGTCTGTACATAATATGAATGGGGAACTGTCATCTGGTAGACCCATTGTTTTTATATTTTTGAGTTTTGATTTTGCTTCTTGGAAAACTTGCTCACGTTTCATCTCCCAGTTGAATTTGTTTCCACGTTTGTTGCTCTGTGCGACCAGGTCGTGAAGGGAGGCTAACGTCTCCGATAGTCTTGAAATTAGCCATTTTTAGAAGGTGATTGCTCCGATGAACCTTCCTAGCAGTTTGGTGGATCTAGGTGACTCTATTACATCAATGTTACACAAGTTCCTCTGTGTTGGTTTGACGCTCTGTTTGAGTTTTGAAATGTTAAAACCTAAAAAATCAACGTTTGATTTGATTCAGTTGCATTTACTGGAGTTTATTTTTAGTTTGGCGGACTTCAATCTGTTCTGGATATCTTGTACATGATGCTTGTATTCTGTTTTGTTCTTTTAAAATATAAGAATATCATCGCTGTACGCCAAGTCGTATGCTTTTGATCCTAGTAAAATGGAGTCAATTGTTCACTGAAATGTCTGCGCCGCATTCCTTAATCCAAAAGGAATGAAGTTATATTCATAGAATCCAAAAGGAGTGATGACGGCTGCTTAGTGTTTGTCAGCTTCCTCAATAGGGACCTCCACTTGAATGAACCAGTTAGCAATGTTTTTGAAAAACGGAGGGATTCTGACTTGAATGTTACTGGGCTCAGCCACTTTTCTGACAATAGTGTAGTCACTTTGATCCATAATTAAAAATAATCTAAATATAACGCTTTTTAACAAATATTTATTTTTATGAAATTCTGTTTATTTAAACAAATATATTTAATTTTAATTATTGCTTTTTAATGCATTTTTAAAATTAAAGTATATTTGTCTGATATTAAGATATAGGCATTAAGATTATGCCTACAATCATTATTAAACATATCGAAATAAAAAAACCAATTAGAATAATGTCAAACTGTGAACGATCTTACAAGAGTTGTGAAGACTCTAAATGTAATAAAATAAATGTTCAAAAAGTGATTGTCTCAATGTTCTTAAAAACTACATTCATTTTTATCGTTCTAAAAAGATTTTTGTAATTTTCTGCTTTTCTTGTAGCATGCAATAATATAAGAAAATTAATTGTCAGATGTTTTCATTTAGGAATAGATGTAATAGTTTAATATTAAGAATAATCTAAGAATAAATTCTTTTATATAAGACGAAAAGCTATAAAAATTAGTATTTATGGAAAAGCCAGAAGATTCTGTGGTACTTTGACAATGCGGATCTGCGAACGATAATCCTGAGATTATTTTAACAGCAGTCCTGAACTGTCTTGATTCCAAAACAGCGGGCCCAAAATAGCAGTACCAAAATGGCCTGCTTCGTATTACTTTATGCTTATTATGAATTAATACATATCTGTTAAGTCTCCAAAATTATAATAATTTTTTATCGGTTTTTTAAATAATTTTTACGCAAATTCCTTTCGTAAAATGTGAAACAGTCGAGAATTAATTGATAATTCAATTATGAATCTTTTCCGTGGAATTTAGTTTCGACTTGATTTTTCCCCATAAATTAGAATTGAAGAATGTACTTCTGGAAACAAATTTTGTTTTATTCTTTCCTGTTTTCGGTGTATAAAAAAACGTTTCATTAATTAATTTATTTCCACTTGAAATTATTGATAATAAAACTTTTTGCTTTTATTATTGCTCAAAATTGATTCACATAAATAAGTTTATTTACGTATATGTTTGCTTTCTTTACGTTTTTTTTCTTATTGATAGTTGGCAATGATAAATTCTTGTGAGCGTTGGTCGATTGTACAAATATTCAGAGAATATATGTAAGAATTCTATATGAAGAGTTGAGCTGAATATCAATAGCCAGTAGACGGTTACTAAATAATCTATTTAATGCAAGAAGAAACTACTTAGTTTTATAGAGATTACTGAAGGCATGGTAAAATAAGATTCACGCAAAAGCAAGTACATACTTCATGCAAAATCGGTTAATTTGCATTATTCCGCACATTGGAATAATAATCATCAGATCAAGAGACAGAGTTTTGCCTATTAACAACACCAATATGAATTTTCGAACATTTATTAATATCACAAGCAGAATTGTCATGACAACAATTATTCAAACTACTTTCGTTAATCGTCATGCTTTCTTGATTAATATATAAATATCACCCTAGATCTTTTGAAAACAAAGTGGAACAGTATTAAAATATTAATTAATTATCAAAACTCTTTTTGGTTAAAATTAGATTTATATATATTTTTCAATTAAAGATTAAATTTTTAAATAACATTTTAAAAATTAAATATTACATTTAAAAAATATTTTAAATATTTTTTTTACTTTAAAATTAAATTATACTAATTTCAAATAGTAAAAATCAAAGAAAATACAAATCAGTCATTTTGGTAGGAAAGACAATCCGAATCAGCATACACAATGTCAAATATAAAACAACAAACAATTCAAAACATTCCTCACACCGAAAATGGTTTGAGAATAAACAATATGGCCAAAACGTTTCAGACTATCATGATTGTAGTCTCCCGTTACTACGATATATAACGAAAATTGATATAAATATATTATCATCGATCGATTTGATAATAATGAATTAAATAAGCATATGGTTGGAATTAGTCGTACTTCTTTTGCACATTCAGTCACAACATGTGGATTTCGTAAATTTTATCACTTTAATATCTGGAATTTATGTTTCACAACATTCCCGATATTCTTCGTAACCCACGTGATAACGAAAACGGCCGGCGTAAATGGATTAATAATAATCAATGACCCTAAGTCAAATCGACCGTTAGTCGAAATGACAGACCGATTTTGATTATTTAGGGGCGATAAATTTTGAAAATTTTATTAATTATACTTTCGTATAACATTCAATTCTTAACTTCGTAATATTTCTATTTGTTTATTAATTAATTTTGTCTTATTTACTTTTTTTGTTTTTTTTTAATATTAGTATTATATAATTATAATTAATTATAATTAATTGTAGCAATATTATCTAATTCATTTATCATATATAATTATTTGTCCAGATCAAAATTTTTTTAATAAGCATGTTATTATATTCTTAATTAAAATTCCTTTTAACAAAATTTTAAAATATTTATAAAAAGACTCACTTTTTAGCAATCTGTCATCATTATTATTATCAAATTAATTAATCTCATCTTATCAAAAACAAATAATTATTCAGGTTGATTAATTAAAATATAATTATGAAATGAAATGCAAATTTTCAAAACTTAATGAATAAATAACAAACAGTCAAAATTAAATTAATAAAATTTTGTAAAAGCTTTTTTTAAGATATTGATTATTGAACATGTTTCGGATTTTCGTATTCCATTAACAACAATTATAATTTAGTATTTTTTTCAATGTTAATTAATGTTACTGAAACTAAGAAATACTTAATAATAATTGTTGATGCTTGAATACGAAATTTCGAAACATTTTCAAATATCGATTGCTTAAAAAGCTTTAACAAACTTATTTTTCAAAAATATCCCATTAGCGTTCGCGACTCAATATAATGTACATATATAATATCTATAATGTATATATAATATATATAATACAGGGTATGCCTTCGCTAATTTTGATGTTAAATTGAAGTTTAAAGTCTATGTATTGTATATTGAATAGTAAATTTTTTTTAAAAATCTGGCGTCATATAACAAATTACGTAACAAAGTTTTTCAAAAATGTTTGGAAAAACAAGTTAATTAATGACTCATTTTATAGATTATTCAATTTTAAACAACTTTTTTGAAGTAAACATATGCCCTAAAATGAATAGTAACAAAGTTATTCAATAAAAAACAATATTTATTAATATAAAAGATTTTCAAAGTGAGATTCTTCTGAAACAATTACATTTCTTAATCGTTGCTCAAAGTTGTTTACAACTCTTTTTGACATTTCAGGAGTGATCTCTCGAATCTTGGTTTCAATTCGATTTTTTAAATCTTCCAAATTAACCACTGGAGTTCTATAAATACCATATCCTAAGAAAATAATCGCATGGATTCAAATCAGGTTAATAAGGAGGCCAACATATTCCTTTACCAGTAAATTTCTCTGACTCCAATCCAATTATTCGACCGTTGAAATGTTCGGAAAGATAATCGAATACTTCGCAGGTTCTATGCGGTCTAGCACCATCTTGCATGAAATAAAAGTCGCTTATTTTCCCAAACCATACAAATAAGGTACCACTTGTTCTTGAAGAATGTTTAAATAAACCGTCGATTTAATATTTTCAGAAAAAATAACCGGTTCAATAATCATTTCTGAAGATATACCACACCAGACAGTTAATCTTTTTGGATTCAAGGGTTTAATAATGTAATAATGTGGATTTTCTGATTCCCAAATTCTACAATTTTGCTTATTAACGTATCCTTCCATTTGACAGTGCGCTTCATCTGAAAACAAAATCTTTCTGAAATCAATATCCTTATTTTCTGCCATTGTTAACATTTGATTTGCAAATTTCAAACGTCTTTCACCAGAAAGTTGATTTATGGGTTTATTGGTTTGAATCTTGTATGGAAATAACGACAATTCTTTCTTGATAATTCTTTGTACCAGTTGCTTTTTTGCCATTCTGATCGATGTTGAAGGGCTTTGCTTGATCAATTCCTCAACTTTCTTAACATTTTCTTCGACAACATTTAGCTTTTAACAACAATTAACTTTTTTCTTCTTTTGCATCCCTTCTTTATCGTCCATTACGCTACCAGTAGTCATAGATTTCTCAAATACTCTAAAATAATGATAAAAAATAGTTTAATTCATTTTAAATGCCTTTACTAACCTTTTAATTGTCATTGGATCTATATTGTGGTGATTCCCAAATTTTTTCTCGAATAATTTAACCACTTTTGATGGTGAATTCGTATCCCGATAAAATAAAACCATATACATCGTTGTTCTGTAGAATATTGGTTCATTTTCGCTGAATAAAGATGAAACTTGAGCACTGTCGAAACTAAAACACACTCTAAATAAACAATATGGATTCTAGGATCAAAATTTAATTACAAATTGATCGATTAATTGTTTTAATCGATGAAATTAACTTAAATATCAATATATCAAATTTTTTAAAACTTTTAATTTATTGAATAACTTTGTTACTGTTCATTTTAGGGCATATGTTTACTTCAAAAAAGTTGTTTAAAATTGAATAATCTATAAAAAGAGTCATTAATTAACTTTTTTTCCAAAAGTTTTTTAAAACTTTGTTATGTAATTTGTTATATAATACTAGATTTTTAAACATCTTTAATTAGTCAATATACAAAATATATACTCTAAACTTCAATTTAACATCAAAATTTGTGAAGGCATACGCTGTGGGACACCATATATATATTTATAGATAGATAGATATAGATAGATAGAAAATTAAAAAAAGAGTAATTAAAAAAAATAATTATGTAACATTATTCCCACCAACATTACGAACATGTTCTTTGATTCTCCTACCAAGATGACTAGAAGTCTGTTCAATCTATGTAGAATTACACCTATGAAATGTAAATTGATATACGAAATCCGAACATAATCCAAATGGGGTTGGAGATTTTTTGACAAAATACTTTTTGGATTTAATATATTTGTGATATTATTTGTAAAATAAAGGCGTTCTTTACACATTTTAAAATGGAATGTTTTAATTGACCAAATCCCTCGGAATATGAAGTGCTTAAAATTTATTTTGAAATTGGTGGTTCTTCTATATTATTTTTATTGGTTTATTAATTAATTTATCCATTGTTTCTTTGGTCAATTTCTCATCAATTGATTTTGAATAACCATTATTATTTTATAATTTGGTTATTTGGTTAATGCTATCACAAATTTTTTATAAGTTAATTATAATGACCAAGATCAAAAAATTAACCTTCTAAGTATATTAAATTTGTATCGAGATTTATTAAAACTGTTTGGAGTTGTATATTGCTAAGTATTATTTTTCTTTTTGTGATTCGGGGTTTCATAAAAATCGTTTTACTATAAATTAGTAAATAGAAAACGGAAATATAATTTACCATTATTCTGTTTCTGCAGTTATTTTCAAATTCGGGCGTAGAGAATTAAGGTATCCTAAAAATGGATATATATATATCAACTTGAATATCAAAAATAAGAAAATTTCTTCAACATAGCGTTTATACTTTAGAGGTTTTTGATCTGGTAACAAATCAATCTTATCTTTCATACTTGACAAAAATATTGTAGCCAGTGTTTAAGCTAATGGAGAACATATTGCTACACCAACAACCTGTTTATACCACTCATATTAAAAAAAACAAATAGAATATTAAAAGTTACAAAACAAAACAATTCACGAAATGCAACTTGATCGATATTATAAACTTTGCAATGATATATAGAAACCTTTTATCAATACAAAGAAACTTGATCTTCATATATAAAAACATATTTTATAGAAACTTATTATGCAAAGTTTATAATACTTTTCTTTTTTTTATTTCAATACATATCCTCTTTATATATCATATAAATCCTTTTTTGCAGTTCTTCCGAACAGACCAGGAAACGTAGAGACCGGTAAAAACTCCAAAATGGATTGTTTGACACATATATCTTGAATATTAATTTTGTTTTGTTATTTATTGATTTTATAAATCCATATCCATATGATATTTTATTTTAAATTATAAATAAAACAAATATTTTTATTTTAATAGATAAGTTTTTTGACAGGCGTAATTTTTCAAATAGTTTAGATCTTGATGTTTAATATTGACGTATATTCCTGGGAGATTTTCTGTAAATTTTGATACTGAGAGAATATGGATGACTTTAATTGTGTTCTGAGTTACAATGGAACAACACAATGTACTGTGAATTATTCTTAACTGCTCTTCGTAAAAATTAATTATTAACTTTCTTAACTGTAACTACGAGGAAGAATTATTTCTTTCGAATGATTCGATTTTCATAAAAGAAAATAAATTTTCTTTCTAATAAATTTGATAATTACCGTGACCGGACGTTTCCTCACATGGACATTTGCTCACAGTACGTTTCCTCACAAGAGTTTCTAATTAGAAAATGTTTTTGAGAAAATCTTTGTTATTATTAATTTTCGATAAAAACATATTTTATAGTTAATAAATTAATGAAAAATCAATACGGTGAAACAATTTCAATGAAAATGATTTATTTAAATTTGGATTTCCGCTCACAAGTAAATTTGGTAAATTACAAATATTTGTAAAGTTATTTTAATGTTTTTCTATTATTTAAAATCGGATTGATGAAAATAAATTACATTGCATTAATTTCGATTAAGAGTTTTTAATTAGAAATGTGTATTGCAAAAAACTTTTGTTATTAATAATAACATATTAAGAATAACTTATTATTAATTTTCGATAAAAACATATTTTATCGCAAATTAATTAATTAAAAATCTATATGGTGAAAAATATTTCAGTGAAAAGAAGTTCGATAAAAGTAATTTCCATATGAGCTAATGTCCATGTGAGGAAACGTCCGGGAACCGATAATTACAGATTTTTTTTGAAAAAGGAGTCTAATGACACCATACCGGATACATCTCACACCGTAGACAGTGTTAGTAGCGTTTGTGCTTATTAGCAGCATCACACAATTGCTGCGGGAAGCGTCATTCTTGATTAATATGTTTTTTGTATATCTATTCAAATCTTAAAATTAATTAATGGGACAAGTTTAATATTAACTTTTAATTTCTAAAAATTTTAAATTAAAATACATTAAGTAATTTTTTAAATAAATATTAGTTTTTAAATATATTAAATTCAATAACTTAAAATCGTTTACTAAAAATATTATTAAAATTTATAATTATGAAACTTTAATTAATTAGTATTTAAAATATAATCTCATTAAATTAATTTCACTAGATTTAAATAATTAATCATTAACATATCAATCTCATCTGAGTAGGAGAGTCACAAATCTAAACAGCATACAAACAACAAAATTACTACATTCTGAATTATCCCTCACATCCCCCTCGATTTAAATGGCTTTAGCCATTCTACATTTCTTATTAGTATTTTATCATTGTCGAGTTGCAATTCGTAACTTCTTTCATAACTCTGTCTTATTATCATTACTGGTCAAATAAATTGGTCTTCTTCTTTTGGTGCGTTTCCTCTCTTTAAATGGTTTTAATACCTGGTCTCCAAATTTAAAAATTCTTCTCGTTTTTAAAGCTTTTTCTTCTTTTCCCATTTGGTTTCTTTTATCTTCTTTATTTTTCCACCAATATCTTGATTTCCTTCCATATATTATTTCTGCTGGTGAGATAACTGTCGTGGCTTGAATGGTACTATTCATCATAAATTCTATTTCTGACAATACTTCCGTCCAATCTCTATGCGTTCCATCCTTTATTCTGATATTAAGAGCATATCTAATTGTTCTAAATTGTCGTTCTATAATTCCATTGGTATTGTGATGATATGGGCTTGAATAAATTTTTTTTATTTTAATCTTCTTTAGTATTTCTTTAAAACGTACTAATTTGAATATTTTGCCTCTATCCACATGGATTTCTTTAGATGGTCATATTTCTATATCATCTATCCGGCAATATTTTCCGTAGTGTTTTCTCGTCTTGGTGAGCCACTGCACTCTGACTAATATATCGGCTAAATTGATCGATTAACGCCAAAATATACTGGTATCCATTAACATTTCTATTGAATGGGCCCCATAAGTTTTTATATATATATATATATATCTTCTGAAAAGGTTCATCTGCGGATTGCTTAATATGTCTTTTTTTTGTTTTCGCAGTAAGTGTTTTTCGCTTTTGACAATTTATGCAACTTTGAACAACTTCTTTTATCTTTTCCCTCATATTTTCCATATCAAAATCATCTCTGTAGTAGTTAAAAATCTTTTTACTTCCTGCATGACATAAAATCTTATGCATATCTTCAATAACATCGGTTCTTTTATTTTTCGGGATCCAGTTTTTATTATTTTCTTTTGCTGCAATGGCATCGTTCAGTTTTTATTTATTTCTTCTTCTTTGTTTCACATATTTCTTAATTTGTTCGATTTTTTCATTATCATTCTGCCATTTGAAACTATTTGGATCTTCCTGTAACGTCAAAAAGACTTATGTTAATTTAGTCTAAAGGTGGCGGCTAATCCGCCAAAATTAATAACAATAAAGTTTACAAAATGGCATTTAGCCTTTTTTAATTAAGAATATAATCTGCTATCGTTTTTTACATTTCTTAATATATATATATATATATGGTAACATGAAAATTGCCTCAAATTTTTATATCAGTTTTAAATTTTAAAAGCGATATGGAAATAAATACATGGAATGGTATATATTTATTTATTAATATTAATTAGGATTGTTTATTGTATTTCATCTTTGTATTTCATACACTTTTTTTATAAATATAATATAAATGAAAGACAATAATAATTTAAGAAATATTAATAAAAAATAATATTTTAACATTATTTTAATTTAGTTTTATTATATTACCTAATTTAAAAGACAACATATTCATCAAAATAATCTGTTATGAACAGTTGTGACATTAATCTCTATAAAAGCTGAACTTACTCAAATTCTTATATGTATATATTTAAATTAAATATTATTTTATTATTATACTGAGTTAAAAATATGTTAAATACATTCAACCTGAAAAATAGAATCTGTCAATAAAAATGTTACAAAATAATTTTTTTAGAATTTTGAGTGTGAGAAAGTTCGATTAATTCGAATGTGTTTGAATCGATTAACCTCAACTTCCTCAGTGGAAAATAGTAAAACAAACAGACAAAAAATCCATATTTAAAAAATATAAATAACAAAAAGTGTCCAAAATATATAAAAAAAGAACCCCAAAAAACATTTGTAACTAAAAAATAAAGCGATTTTTTTGTCATAAAGTCAAAATTCAAATTTAAAAATTGATTGTTATAAAAATTGTGATTTATTATTACTTTTAAATTTCTTATCAATATTAAAAAAATTATTAATACATTTTTGTTTAATATTATATCAATAAGTTAAGAGGCAACCTAAAGCCAAGACTAGCTACATTGTGAAGGTCTAAGAAATTGTTCAAAGATATTCTGACGATTTAACGCTTTTTAAGGATCAGCTTAAGTGGCAGTTGCGTTTCTATTTAATGCGACGCAATTTTTTAGTTGATTCATAAAGAAAATTCAAAATCAAACAAAATTGGTTTTATATGATGCACCAGAGTTTTTTTTGGATTCATCAAGTTACTATTGGAAGATTCAAAAAAATGAAGCAATTAATTGAAAAACATTTTAACAAAAATTGTGTCTATAAAAAACTTTGTAGAGAACATTTGATTGTTGTTGAAATTGTTAAAGATTGAATTGAAGGTCAAAAATTTAATATTTACTTGTCAACAAAATTTTTTTTGAAATAAAAGATAAAATATTGTGAACGTGACTCGAACGGTTGAATTAATGAATCAAAATTTATCAACTATTGTGTTTCTAGAACCTGATTTACGACATAACCAAATTCATCATACTAGCAATACAGCGCTTTTTACGACCATGAAGAATTCATTGCTCTAGATCTTAAATTATAGACTCAATGTGTATAAAATTGTAAAGTAAATTTTTAAAATTTTAAGTAAAAAAATATTTAAGTAAATAACATTTTTAAAATTAAACGAAATTTTTTTTCAGTTAGGATGACTCAAGGGTATGTATATTGGACAGTTGATTTATTAATTCTTTTTGTTCGAGGACGATTTATTTGAAACATTAATATAAATAAAGTTTATATAAATTTATAAACTAACATTCAAAAGTTTGCACGAGTTCAAAAAAAGTACTAATTTATGGTTTTATCGACAAAATCATTTCAAGGGAAATTAAATAAAATAACTATTTTTACTATGATTTAAAACAAATTTGCAATTATTTAGTAATAAAAATATGAAAAAGATAAGAATTTTTATTTTAAGGTTTTTTAATCAAAATGGCCACTTTTTTCTTTAAAGATTGCTTTACATATTTTAGGCATTCTTTTAACAAGTTTTCATTTTTTTATCTATTTGAAGATGGTTCCATACAGTTTGTAAACATCCCTCTATTATTCTCAGAACGCTATCATCCTCTTTCAATTTCAAATATCTTTGATATAGCTTAAATTTATGTTTTGAATCATTATCTTACTGAAAAAAGAAACCGTTACCAATTAAATCGATACCTGAGGAATCGCAATTTAAACAAGTAATTGATTATATTGTTATTTTATCATTAGTCCATCAATTTTGACTAACGCACCAACAGCATGATAGCTGAAATATCCCAAAATCATAACTAAGCCACCACCATGTTTCAATGTTGGTGAAATACGTTGGAACTTGTGACGTTCACCTGGTTTTCTACGGGGTACAGAATTAATTTCACCAATGAATTAATTTAAATAATATATTTCCAAAAATATCAAATTTGCACTCATCAGTCCAAAGCATATATTTCCATTGATCTGTTGTCCAATTTTCGTATCTTGTTGGAAAAACTAAAGGTTTATGTTTAATTAATGAAGGAGAGGTATTTTCCAGTAATTCTTACGAAGTGATCTTTTTTGAGTGTTAATTGTCGAAAATCTACATATATGTTCCTTCATGATTTTATTCACAAATGCAAAATCAACAAGAGTTCTGATTAATAAAATTTATTTTCTAACCCATAATTTACAAGTTTCAAATGTTGAGATTCTTTCACAATTTAATTTGGAATATTTAAACAACAAACATTTGTTGATTTGTTGGGTATTAAATTATCTTTAATATAATTATTTACTTTTAAAACACAAATCTTAAATCTTAATCTTTAATCGTAAATCTCTATTCTTTATTCTTTAATCAATAATCTTTAATCTTTGATCTGACTCCAATTAATCAGAAAGGACTTCCAACATAAATATATGAATAATGAACACAAATTCTTTTATAAAACTTTATTTCAAATAACAAAAATTAACAATTCAAAAATAATAATAATAATTCAATTCTTGATGACAGAATACCAACACAAATCAATATTTCGTGCGAGTTAACAGATTACAGTAAAGACTGTGAATCTCCAAAACGAACGATATTATACTTCTTAGATTAAACCTTTATCTCCCATACAGGATACTTTTGGTTTAACAATATTTTAAAAGAATAAAATAAAAATAAAATAAATTTTGTACTTACGTTACTTGTTACAAAGACTTCTTTTTGTAAATTTCTTGCAGATATTTTTGGGCAAACTAAAACTGAGTTTGCTGCTGTTTTTATAGCAGTTTTCATCAACCTTGACAAATGATAAAGTAAAACAAAGATTAAAATATTTATAATTTTTGATGAAGTAAAACAAACATTTATAATTTTTAATTCTAAGTTTTGTTAAACTAAATATTATTTTGTTTGAAATTAATAATTTTACTAAAAGAATTATTTAAAAATTTTCCTTTATAAAATTTTATCAAGTGTTCATATGTATATTTCGGAACCCTAACACATTTATTATAAAATATGCATTATATAAAAATACACTTAATATATACACTAAGAGAGTCATAAACCCATTCGAACACCATCATACCAAAGTTACACGAATTAAATCAACAAAAATTATAATTTACAAATCATACTTACATTGAGCAATCGACGTTTCTCTGTTGAAACTGATATTCGGTGCGCTTGTGATATATTGATTTCAGTTGTAATAAGAGTTGCAATTTTGAATTGATCTTCATTGCTTATATTCAAAATTTGGTTATTATCATTTTTTTTGTTTTTGGTCGTCTACCTGAACGTTTTCTATCAATATTCGATCATCACACTAACGTTGATTCCCATTATGATAGTTTATATTGTGATTCATTGTTAATCAGACTCTGTAATCAATTGATTAACATGTAAAATGGGATTCGTAGGGTAGCAACAATATAAAATATTTTTAATTAATAAAATAAATTCAAAATATTAATAAATTTTTTTCTTAATCAATTTTAATCAATTTAATTTAATCAATTAAATTAAACACTATCAAATACTCATAGCTGATGATGATCAATGGTTATTGAAACAATTTTCTGTATTAAAGATTTTTAAAATAGGCTTTATCAAAAATTTATTCAAATAATATCAATCTATATATATATATATATATATATA
>MQRK01190359.1:284-24223 GCA_001938485.1 Girardia tigrina | reverse complement strand
ACTAAAAATTTGACGTTATATTAATTTTGAATATTTGTTTATATATAGTTTTTTTATGCTACACATTTGAATTTATATGTTAAATATTGAAATTTTCATTAATGACTTATTTTTTTAAAATTTTAGATAAATAAAATGTCAAGAGTGAATTTGAGCGTGGAATGATTGTTCAATGACGTAGAATCCCCACCCCGCTAAATTCGACAGTAAGTGGTTCATCGCGGGAATGGCATATTGGTGAGCTCTCAGCGCCTTGTTTAAGGCAACCTTATAATCACCCACCAGACGGATAGACCCTTTAGACTTTACTATAGGTACAATAGATGTGGTCCATTCCGGATCTGTGACAAGTAAAGCACCCCATTATGGATTAACTTATCAATTTCGAGATTAATTTTTGGTCGAAGTGCAAGTGGAATGTTACGTGCCCTGCAGCGGATCGGACGGATTTTCGGGTCGAGAAGAATGGAGACCTCTTTTCCCTTATAAGCTACAAGTTGAGGTGTGAATACTTTAGCATAACTTTGGAGTATTTAGTCGATAGTAGTGTTCTGGACTAACACTATATCGACTCAGGTAATGTCAATGCCAAGAACTGAGAGCCACGATCAGCCCAGTAGTGTCGTCCGTTCCCCGAAAGTCACAATCAAAGTCAGTGTAGATCCCTTGATTTTTATCGTGTTGTATTGGAAATCTCTTAATATGATGATTGCACGGTCCCAATTTCGGGCCTTGAATTGGCCATAATGTGCGGTAAATCGACCAGGATATTAACGAATACTGATACTCTGAATCAACCTGCATCCGGTAAGGCATTTTGTTGATCAGGGGTTTCACCACAATCAAATGGTCCGAGTCTACAATGGTCAGTTGGGTCTTGGACGAAGTTAGCCTTGTTGTCATAATTCCTTGACCCTCTCTTGTAGTCGGATCTATTATGGGTTCGCGGTTGAGAGTTGAAATGTTTTACGCGGCACACCTGCACATGGTGGTGAGTCGTGACCGGAGGACACCCAATTTTTCTCTGATTCTCTTCGAGCTTGGTTTGAATGATTAACTAAGTATGTATCCATGTGGGAAAAACGATTTAAGCGGAATTCATGTAATCTTACTTACTGCTGGCCCACCGTTTCGCCCGCGAGTGCCTGGCGGACTGCGTCATCGAATGTGGAAGATGGGTCGACCAACAACTGGCGTTGGATTGAGATATCTCACATTCCCGTTATAAATTGAAATAGCACATCGCGATCCAGTGTGATCACGAATCCACAGCCTTCCGTTTCCTTTCGCAGTCTGGTTATATATTTCGTAATGGGTTCCCCTTCCCCTTGCCTGAGCGCGTGAAATAGGAAATGGCAGTATAACGGATTTTCTTTGGTTGCAAAAACGTTTAATAACGTTTCCACAATGTCTGAGTAAATAAGCTCTGAGGGAACTTTGGGGGTGTTCAAATCCTTCAACGTAAAGAAGGTATCTTCTCCGATGACCGAGAGTAGGGTGTGTTTTCGCTTGGCCTCCGGAATACCATTCGCGACCATATAACACATCATTTGTTTGATATACGCTGGTCACCTGTCCGGTTTGGATGGGTCGAATTGGTTTAGGTTCCCGAGAGGCATTTTTTATGATATTAGGAAGAAAAAAAATTTTTAATAGATATAATATTATTTCATATTATTTAATTTATCACATTACTGCTACAGCAATTGACGTGTCGGTATTTTCAGAATTATTTTTCCTGATGGATATCACCGCGTTTCCTGATTTTTCTCGTCGCCATGTTAGATTTCACGAACAACGAATTACGATCCAAAATTATATTTCAGTAAACGATGAACAACGACGCGATATACAATAGCGACAGCGACCCGTCAATTAGGTGCGCGATTCGTCGAGCGATAACAGTAATCCAACGCACGATAAAGCAGATATTATAATCAACGCGTATATTCAGTTCGCTTTTAAAATCAGGGCCCGTGATAGTTTATTAAAACAACCGAACTAGATTTTTGTCGACCATATATAAATATTAATAAATATATGATGATAATTATTCAGTTATTGTAAATATACAACAGATTGTCATTGAATAATGCTAATAATAGTGATGCTGGCGACAGTGGTCGATCATTCGCGATGGACGAGGAAATAGAGTAGCTTTTGACTAAGGTATTATCCATGTTAACATCTCCATGCCCAGGACACAAAAATCGGACTTCCGCAGCTGCGCTGCTCTCGCTTTGCAGCCAACAGTCCGATTGAGCTGAAATTTGACAAATGTGAAATCCTGATGACAATGCATGAATCAATTAAAAACTTTACTATATAAATGATTAATTAGTCATTTTTTTGCAATTAAAAAAACAAATTTGCGGTTGTCCCTAAGTTAACCACGAATTTAGAAATTAAACAGAAAACAATATATTCAAATTTGTATTTTTTTATATTCATCTTAACTTAACGAATTTTCGGTATTTTAATTGTAAAAAATAAAATTTTGGTTTCTTTATAAATTATTACTTTTCTAGTTATATCTTTGTCATAAGGAATTTTCAAAAAATATGGATTTTCTGTAATGGACGTTAAAAAAGGGCGCTTTAAAGACCAGGCTGGATCTCGATCGACTAGTCTTTGAAGCCGAAGCGATAGTATAACTCTTCGAACGAAATCAAGTCGCAATTTTTCTAGAGTTTTCTGAAATCACAACAAGTAAAATTAAAAGTTTTTTAATTTTTTATAAAAAAATGATCCCGTTTAAATTTTTTTAAAAATCTTTTTTTAATATCTTGAAGCGATTGGAGATTTGAATTTTTGGGCAATTTTCATTTCTTTTCACAGTTATGGAATGAAAATGTACGTTAATTTACAATATTAAGAATCCTTGATTTATCTTTAAATTTAATTAGTTAATTAAGGAGTCTGAATCAATCTTGACTCCAAGAATTTCCTACATTATATAAATCGGTTGATAAATTCCCCATTTAGATGAATTGGATGAAAATGCACTGATTCAACACTGATGGTAACTAAAAGTTCAGTTTTTTCAAATAACATAAAATTTTACTAAAAATATAATTTTCTTACAATCCCGAAAAAATTACAACATCCCGGGATAGGAACCCCTTCAGTTAATTATTTTCTAATTATGTTATAAAAAATAACTTGTAAAAATTCAAAATTCTCATTTCATTAATTTTAATAAATAACTTACCAATTTGACAAATGCTTCTTGCAGTTCGATTAACTGAGATTTTAATTGTTTATTTTGAGCAAGTGCTCGACTTAATGCTGTTTTGTCTGATTGCAATTGAGATAATAATTGAGCGTAATCTACTTGATTTAATTCAAATTGTTTGATTTGAACTATTTGATCTTTAGTTTTTTCTTCTAATTCTTCCTTAGCTTCAGATAAAAAAATAACTTGTTGATTTAAATCTGAATTGGCTTCTTCTAATACTTTTACTTTTTTTGTCAAAGATAAACATTTATTTTCAAGTTCATTAATCATTTTTTCATGAAGAATAGCTAAAATTTTGAAATTATAAATAAATATTTCTAGGTAATAATAATACAAAATCCTATATATTAATCAGTTGATCTCAATGATTTGAAAACACTCACAAACATAATTAAAAATAAATAATAAATGAAATTAAAATTTTACAAAAATTAAGTAAAGTTAGTTATTATGACAGTAAAATAAATTAGTGAGAGTTTGGGTTGTTTGGCTTTGGAAAATATTGCACCTGGATTGCCTGTAAAGATCTGCATTTTATTTGTGAGGAATATTTTAAATTTGGCATGTTGAATTTTGAATGTTGAGTTTAGTATTTGGAAATGTGTTTCTCCACCCAGATGAAAACACAAAACATCAAACATTCAAAATATTCCTCACATAAACGATAAATTCGAGCATAATTCGATAGTTATTCGAGCATAATTCGATAGTTATTCGAGCATAATTTACATTTTAAATTATAGCATAATATATTTAAAAACTTTTTTTCAAATTTTTCAAATTTTATTCTTTCAAATAAATTCTTCAAATATTCTTATAATAAAATCATTTTTATAATTAAATTAATATTTAGATAAAATTATTACTAAAATTATAAAATTAGAATTTTAAAAATAAAATCTAAAAATCATTTAAAACGAAAATTTGTTCAAATAATTGTTTATTAACAAGAATTTAACAAAAAATATCAATTTAGAAAGATGGCAAATGATTAACGTTTTGAGAATTTTTCAAAAGAAAATTCAAATTGTGATTTTTCTTCCTCAAAACAAAAAACATTCTGCAGATAACGAAATCCTCATATCTGTAGAAGCCAGTAATGAACAATGGACCAAGTGATATTAGTTGCGTTAGTGGTATTTCGATGGAATGATAATTATTTTAATAATAATTTATTTAAGTTTTTTAACTTTAAAAATAAAAACTCGAAAAAGAAAATCAATTTTACGCAAAAGTATGTCCCCCAGAAATATTATTCTGTGTACGAGACTGAGTAAAAATTTTAAAATAAGGAAGTTAAATTGATTTTTATAAAAACAATAAATTGGGTAAAAACAAAATTATTTTGAAAGAAGTTAAAGTTAAATATTTATAACTAAATTATTTTACATTGTTTTTCGATCTATTACGTCGTTATTACAATCAATTACGACAATGTATAAGGACAGTATCGTACAAAACAGAATATTTTAAACCGAAGTTACATTTAAATGAAAATGTACAACAAGCTCAAAGTGAAGAAGAAATTAAAGCTAGCGTAAGTGAAATATTTTTTAAACTACATTATTTTGAAAATAATAAGTTTATTATAAATTAAATTTAAAGTTAAGTTAAATATTCTTTAACAAAAGTAGTAAATTTCATAGATAAATTTTAATAGTGAAAGTTTAATAGATTTATACAAAGGTAGAAATTTGATTTTAAAGAAATTTTAATAACTGTATTTTGACGAAATGATTAAATTTGATTAACGAGAAGAAATTTGTTTAAATTTGTGTGTAATTTTTATTAATAAATTTTTGTTTGAGATTATGATCTTGAATCATTGAAACTAACAGTTTGCAATGTTTGATTCTATGCAACATTTGGTGATGATGAATTGTTCATTCAGTGTGATTGTTCAATTACAAAAACATTTTAAATTACCAAAAAATTAAAAAGCAGAGGAAGTAAAAAATAATATTGAGAGAAGAACTTTAACAAGCCACCTATTGGTAGTGATTAGATATCTGGGAATTTTCATAAATGTTTAAAAATTATTTTAATATATTTGTTTGAAAACAAGGACCAAATTGTATATTATTTAACACCATTATTGTGTTAATTTTTTAAAATTTAATTTTCGACATTCTGTCTCTGTTCCAATGTTGTCGATTAACTCCATTGTTTTTTTTAATTAAATTTCGTATTTTTTACACATTTTTTGTTGTTACGTTTTGATAAAATTAAATTAGTTAATTAATAATTAATTCCGTTAAAAATAAATTAATAATTAATTAAGTTAATAAATTGTGATCACTACATCATCAAAGATAGAAGCTCTTCTGTCTGGTATAGAGAAAAGCTGCTTCGTAATATCATTACTTGTTACCAATGATGTCGCCTCTAACTATTCGACTAACCAAAGCCTTACAATTCAAATCTGAAGATCTGGCAGCATGCGTCGCTCACACTAAATCAGTTTTGAGCACATTTAATTAATCTCGCCAACCCATATAAAACGATTCGCACTATATCACAAAACCTAATATACACAATAAACGCGCAACACACACAACCACAACGCCTAAACCAATACCATGGGGGCATGAACCACCAATGAAAAGAAACGAAAAGATGTACACAGAGTAATGTCAGAACATGAAGCAACTAGATTCGTGATTTTAAAAGTTGGCATACTAGTGTTTTTGATTTGGAAAAGCCTGAAAGATCCAAGGAAGTTGGAACTGAGAAGAAAGAAATGATGCAGGAAATCATCATTAAAGATTGTCATATTGTAACAAGAGACCTGACAGAACGGGATATGTTGTATAACTTGCTGAGTGAAATGGGAATCAGGAAGTTGTGTTCACGATTTGAACCATAATTTATTATTGGTGATATGAAACAACAGCGATTTGAGTATTGTCAGAAAAATTTGAAAATCTCATAATATTATATAATATTATGTCTTAAAGTTTTAAATGAAAATTATAATCAAATCTAAACCTAGTAGTATATGGTTTCAATATCATTAATTTAAAAAATATTCAGTAAAGGGAATAAAAAGTATATATTATATCATATATTTTAAATTTAAGTTTAAATAAGAAAATACTACTATTGATTGATTGATTTTGTGGATTTGGAACCATATCTTTTTTCATGTTTTCCAACTGAAGAAAAAGATCATTTTTTTCTTCTGTAGCAATATTTAATTCGATTTTGGCTGTTTTCAATCTATCTTCCATCTGTAATAAAAATTTTAATTAAATTAAATTCAAAGAACATAACTTGTTCAAAGTAATTTCGATACTGAGTTTGAATATTAATATTCTGTGACTCGGCCTGTTGTAACTGTGACTTAATTAATGATAATTCTTTGCTCAGATCAGTATTTTTGGTATCAGCAGCTTTTAACTGAACACATAAATTATCATAATGACCCTCTTGATTATTAGTTAAATGTTGAATTTGAACCTAATAAAAATATTTTATCAAATAAATCTANAATAAATCTACTATTCTTTTCACGTACTTGTGCCATTTCTAATTCTGATTTAATATCATCAAATGTTAATTCCAAGTTGGTCATTTCTTGATTTTTAGCTATAAGTTTTGATCGTAATTGCGAACATTCAAGTAATATATCATCTTTTTCTAGTTTTGTTTTTTTTAAATCATTCCGAGTTTGTTCCAATTGCCTTGAAATATCACGTTTAGCTTCATCAGCTTTATCACTCGCGAGTTTTAATTCATTTAATGATTTCTCTAAATCACCTACCCTTTGTCTTGATATCTTTAATTTATTAACAAGATCTTCATTTTCCTTTAAAAAAATCAATACAACATTTTGAATACATAATACTTACCTGATATCGCTGATTTGCCAACTTTTGATTGTGAGATAATTGGCTCTGGAGTTCAGATTTTTCAGCCACAAGTAAACTTATTGTATGAATTTGAGCTTGTAATTGACTTCTATTAGATTCGATTTGCTTTTTCAATGAGATTTCCATATGATATTTCTCATTATTATATTCCCTCGTAATTTTATCAATGCTATCATTCAAGGTATTTACTTTAATATTTAGACATTCTAATTGTTCTGCCTTTTGAGAATTAAGACTTGCTAATTCAACATTCCGTTTCTACGAATATGTATATTTAAAGAAAAATAAATGCCTAACACACAAAAAATATTAAAGTTTCTGTGGGACTAAAATTGAGTTCATTTCAAAAAGTCATACATGAAAAACCAATATTTTAAAAGTATTTAGAACAAAAGGTTTTTCTTTGTTTTTACGAGCTATTTACAAATTTAATTATTGTATTGACTTTAGGATTTAAGTAATTAAGAGTTATGATTAGTTATATAAAATTATTTATTTATTTGATTTAGTTATTAATATCAATAAAAAATTGAAATTAGTAAATTAAAAAACCATTTAATAAATTTAACACTAAACTAAATCAATCAAATTGAATCCAAACTTCTAACTGCTCATCCAAACATTTTATAAAAATATTAAATCGTATTACTTCGATTTGATTCGAAAATGTGGTATTAATTCAAAGGTCACGTTTAATTTGCGGGCCGGTTTTAATTCCAAAAAAAATAAAATTTTAAAATTATTAATCCCTAAAAAATAATAATTTGTTTAAAAATATACAATATCATTGCTTATTTTTATTGGAAAATTGACTTATCAAAAATGAAGAGAAATCGTCTATCAGCAGTGCAGTTGACAAACAAGTTAATTAAATATTTAAAATATTTAAAAAACACGCCTATATTTTCCGAGTTTGTATTTTAACACAAATAATTACTATGACTTTGACTTAAATTTTCTAGGAGATTGTCAAATTTATTCTGTTTTAGTGTTTTGCAATTATTTTTGATTAATTAATCCATTAACTGGTGTATGTTTTGATGAATTATTAGAATGTAGTCAGTTATGAATAAATTTGCGAAATTTCAGCTTTATCCGAAATTATAGTTGTTTTGGATTTAATTATTGTATTATTTTTCGTTATAAAATTTTAAAAAAAAGTAAAATTTTAATATATTCATGTTTCTGGTTCTCAAACAGCTAAATTGTATGGACATCTAAAAGTTCATAAAGATGGAATTCCAATGCGACGGGTTCTTTCTATGATTCGTACTTTACAGTATAACATTACAAAATATTTAGATATAAAATTAAAACATTTAAATCCTAGAGACTTTACTTGTCAGGATAGTTTCGATTTTGTAAGTTTTATTTCTAACTTCGATTTCTTTTGATGTATCAAGTCTGTTTACAAATGTTCCGTAACAGTAATTGTGTTGTGATATTTGGCGTTCTAATCAATTAGAACATAAGGATATAGATCAAGTTGCCTTCCGAAATTATTAACTTTTGCTACATTAGATGTTCATTTTTTGTTTAATGGTAAATGGTATAAACAAATAGATGGGGTCGAAATTAGTAATAACATTAGCATCCATATTTATTTCGTCTGTTTAAAATAAAATAGAATTGTATTCAGGTATTATGCCATTGTTATATAAAAGATATGTTGATCTGGTTTTTGGAATTTTTCTAGTATTTAAATCTCAGGAACATGTGTTTCCGTTTCTACAATACATAAATTCAGTTCATCCAAATATTATATTTACAGAAGAGGAAAGAATGGAAAATTGCCGTTTATAAATTTATTAATTGATAGAAAATACGATCATTTTGAGACAGAAATTTATCGTAAGAAAACTGATACTGGTTTAAAAATATCACCAGGCGGTTTTTGTGAGTCTATATATAAGAGGAATATGATCAAAGGTTTGCTTTACCGTTCTTGGTCCCTTTCTTCTACTTTTACTAAATCTAATAAAAGCATTGAAACATTGAGTATTTTGTTGAATAACAATAAATATTCTAAGTCTAAGTATATTGAGAAACTCACTCGTGAGACTTTAGATAAATTAATTGAAAGAGAACGGATTGAGATGTCTTAATCTAAAGAAACAATTAATTCACCTGTGGATGAAAATGAGAAGGATAGTCGAGGACGATCTTAAGATTGAAAATTCTTTCATAGCGGGTTACACATTAACCCCTTCGCAGCTGCTGGGACACATATGTCCCAGTGAATGTTTAAAAAGGCTGTTGGGACATATATGACCCATCATAAAAGACGAATGGGATATATTTGTCCCAACCTCCCCAGCCCGCCCCCTGAATAAATTTCCAAAAAAACTTTTAAATAATAAATTTCAGACCGGAATAAACATTATATATTTAACAAAAATTATCTATAACTTAAAACGGAAAGCCGCTGCGAAAGGGTTAAGCTTACCTTATTCTGAAGGATTCAAACATCTAAAGAATTTAATTCTTAAAGCAACAAATATTTTTTCAAGTTAAAAAACCATATCTCAGTCATTTAAAGTTGAAAATATGATTTGTAATAAATAAAAAATAACTCTGAGCTTATGTTCGGTTTTGTTTATCAGTGGGTGCTGTGAGGAATAATTTAAATTTGTTGTGTTGAAATTGGTTTGTTGAATTTTGTATGTTGAGTTTAGTATTTGGAAATGTTTCTCCCATCCAGGTGGAAAATTGATATTTTAAGATGTTCACGATAAATTATTATTCAAGTATAATTTGCATTTTAAAGTAAAACATAAATTAAATATTTAAAACCTTTAAAAATATTAAATCGTTTCAAATTTAAATAAAGTAAATAGTTTTAACTAAGTTTTGAATTAAATAAATGTTCTTTCTTTCCATAAAATAATTTTTTAAATAAAATTATTACTAAAATTACAAAATTTGAATAGTTGTTTATTATAAAACATTAACTAAAAGTTATCAATTTAGAACGATGTGGAATTACGAAAGTTTTGCTGAGGGTTGTCCAAAAGACAATTCTAATTGTATTGAAAATAAAAGTTTCGTTATCATAACGGTTTGTTGGTCAAGCTCAAATTTTACTATAATAAAATGCGAAATAGCTGAGGAACAGTGAGTGAATCCGCGTAAAGTTGAGATAAACCTGCATAGTCCGCATCGCGACGGTTCCGTCTATACAGCACCTTTGCCGAAAGGTGGCGGGAACCGACTCAATTGACTAACTGTTAAATCAACACAGAATTCGAAGCAATAAATACTAAATTATAATAATAACGATTTAAATATTAAAACAGAAACTTTCAAAGACGAAAATTCAGCTCCTCCGTCATATATGACGGGTATTGTTCTAGTAACATAATATTTTGTATTTTGAAAAAAGAAAAACCACAAGGCAAAAGCTCTCTTTAAAAAATTTACTACAAAAAATATCATAAATTCGACGACCAAATTTACTGCTAAAAATATTATCGTAAATTCGGCGTCGAAATAATAACCGGTGAATCAATTTTATTATCAATCAAATTAATTATATTAAAATTTTTAATTAAATCAATAAAATACATATTGACATATTTTATTAAGTTTTTTTTATTTTTTTTGTGACAAAAAGAAAAAATTTATTTAAAGCTTATCTTGATTTTTATTGTCTAAAGGAAGGTTGGCTTTCGTCTACTTGTGTATTAACAGTTATTATGACTTTTAATTGACTGTTTTAAATATACTTTTATTTCAAATATTGAAATCCAATATATGTTTATAATTCAAAAATCTTATCTTATAAAAGCCCAAGTCACTCACTGCCTGCCTCACTGCCTCACTAACGCTGTAAGGTAAATTTTTGAAATGATTTTATAATCAATAAAGAAATGATTGTATATTAATAAATAAATATTGGACTGATATTAGAATGAATGCGATTTTTGTAACCGTAATTTCTTAAATATCATTTTGTCTCGAGATATGATTTTCAAACTTTGCATTAAACAGAAATAAAAACTTTTGTTATACGATTTTTTATACTCGAAACACTGAAATTTTCAATAAAAATGCTTTCAGAAAAAAGTCGCGTGATCTAATAACATTGAACCCCCGGCAAGAGAGGGCCGCGAAGCGGGCCGAGCGCGCTAGTAATTGAAATATTTATGTTAAGATATTTTTAAAATATTTAAAATAAAATTTACTTAAATATTTAATTGCTTTAGCTATTAGGTCGTTGCAAAAGAAATGCTGGTTTTCGATTTTTTAGTATTTTTATGCGACTAAAGCATGTATGATGGGTCATTCGAAAGCTTAATTATACTCTTTCAGATATATTTGTTTAAAACTTATTATAATGTTTCTTTTGTTAATAATTTCGATTTTAATTGCAGATGTCAAAACATGATTTTCTCAACATTTACTTCTACGAGTTCAAGCTAGGATGTAATACAGCTCAAACCGCTTGAAACGTCAACGAATGCACGGTGTAGCGCAGGTATCAAAAGTTTCGCTCTAGCAATACCAGTTTGGAAGATGAGCCTCATGTCAGCCGCCAATCGACGATTGAAAAAGACGGATTGAAGGAGCTGGTGGAAGCAGATCCATGCAGAACTGTTCGAGCACTCGCAGAAGAGCTTAACGTTGATCCCTCAACCGTCGCTTGACACTTGAAGTAAATAGGAAAGTCAAAAAAGCTCGATAAATGGGTGCCTCACGAATTGAACGAAAGTCAAATAAATAATCGTTTTGAGGTGTCTTCCGCGCTTCATATGCGTAACAAGAACGACCCGTTTCTTGATCGGATTGTGACGTGTGATGCGAAATGGATTCTTTACGACAATCAGTGACGTTCGGCACAATGGTTGGATCGCTACAAGTCTCCTCACCACTTTCCGAAACCGAAACTCCACCAAAAGGAGGCTATGGTGACTGTTTGGTGGTCTGCAGACGGTCTCATCCATCACAGCTTTCTGAATACGTGTGAAACGATCACCGCAAGGAAGAACAGTCAACAAATAGACAAAATGCATCACGAGCTCCGACGTATGTGCCCGACATTGGTCAATATGAAGGGATCAATTCTCCCCGACGACAATACTCGGCCACATAGCGCAAAACCGACCCAACAAAAGTTAAAAGAATCGGCTACGAAACTCTGCGTCATCCACTCTACTCACCGGACCTCTCGTCCACCGACTACCATTTTTTCAAGCATCTTGACAACTTCCTCCAGGAAAATGCATCAAAAACCAAGACGACACCAAAGACACCTTTAATGCTTTCATTGCATCCAGAACTCAAGAGTTCTACACCAGGGACATCAATAAACTTGTTTCTCGTTGGCAAAAATGTATTGATTCTGATTTTTTTCATTTCGATTAATAAAATGCATTCTATGCTGAGTTACATTTGTTTAAAGTTTAGATTCAAAAACCTACATTGCTTTTGCAACAATCTAATATATTTTAAACTTATTAAATTTTAATTCTAAAAAATTAATTAAATTTTATTAGAAATTCAATTTTAAAATATTTAAAAGTCAATTTATAATCGGAATAACTCTAAAAATACAAACATTTGATAATATTCCTCCAAACATGTATATATCCAAAAGGATATCTAAATATTAAATTCGTATATAGTTGTTTCGTTTATTGTCTAAGTTGTTTTATATATTAAACAAGTCGGAAACCAATATATTAAAACATACCTCTAATTCACGAATTGTGTTTATACTTTCTTGTTGCGACTCTCCATCTATACTAGAACTGCTACGACTAATAATTCCATTTAAATGTCTGGATATTTGTTTGAGACTTTCCGTTGTTGCTGTTGGTCTTAAAAAAAGAAATTAGAATTTTATAATTATACATCAGTTAGAAAATAATATTTATAACATGTTATATTTAATTGTAGTTATAGTTGAAAAAATATCTTAACTTCATTCTTTTAGAGTAGACATTTAAACCAGAGGTTTCGATATTCATACCAGATGGTCTCTTAATTTTAAAATCTTTATTTAAAAAATACGATCATCAGTTAAATCAATTAAGTTCAATATTAAGAACATTTAAACAAGTCTCGTTTAAATCTTTATTGCAATTACATTTAGAGTCATTAAGACTCTCAGAAGGTCTTTCATCGTTTGCCATCGTTCTAATTGGTTTTCTTATTTCTGTTTTTAATCATGATTATTCGAACAATTTTTCTAAATTATTTTTTAAAATATTTAACCTCTAAAAAATATTAATTTAAAATATTAACTTTTACCATTTTTCAATAAATCTTAAAATAATAATGTCATCAAATTATTAAAAATGCATTTAATTTATATTTTACTAAAAATTATTAAACTTAATTTTAATTCTGAAATTAAAGATATAAACTTATAAAATGATTATTTTAATTATGTTCGAATAGTCAATCACTTTAAACTTAATAAAAAAATACCAATTTCCATCTGGGTGAGAGAATCACCATTCTAAATTCAACATACTTAAATCAACAGACAGTATCCATACATTTACACATTCAAACAATTTAAAATATTCCTCACGTCCCACTCGGTTTAAATGGCTTTAGCCATTCTACATTTCTGATCAAGATCCTGCCGTCCTCTAGTTGTATCTCATAACTTCTTTCGTGACTTTGTTTTATAATTTAGCTGGTTCCATATAATGGTCATCATCTTTTGATGGGTTAACTTTCTTTATCAAGACTTTATCTCCGACCTGAAATATTCGTTTTGTTTCAATTATATTTTTATTTGCTTTTTCTCGATTTTTTCCTTCTGTTGTAGTTTTCCACCAATGTCTTAGTTTTCTTCCGAAGATTATCTCGGCTGGAGATATTCCAGTTGTTGTTTGGATTGTACCGTTTAACATGAATTCTATTTCTGCCAACACATTTACCTAATCTCTATGCATTTCATCCTTTAATCGTATATTTATGCCGTCTCTTATTGTTCTGAATTGTCTTTCTATGATCCCGTTAGTGTTATGGTGATAATGACTTGAATAGACTATCTCCGTCTTAATTTTTTTCGTCGTTTCTTTAAAGAGTGCTGATTCAAAAGTTTCCCTCTATGAACGTGTATCTCTTTTGGTGGTCCGAATTTCCTGATCCATTTATCCAATAGTACCTTCCGTGTAGTCTTCTCGTCTTGGTGTGCCACTGCGGTGAAGTTGATGTACCTACTAAATTGATCGATTATTGCTAAAATGTAAATGTATCCATTCATAGTCCTTCTGAATAGTCCGTAAAAGTCCATGTAAATTTTTTGAAATGGTTCGTCGGTAGATTGTTTAATGTGTTTCTCTTTCGTTTTTACGGTCAGTGTCTTCCTTTTCTGGCAGTTTGTGCAACTTTGTACGATGTTCTTTATTTGTTGTCTCATTTCATACATATCGAAGTAATCTTTTATGTAATTATAAACTTTCTTACTTCCTGCGTGGTATAACATTTTATGTATATCTTCTATAAAGTCTGTTCTCTTCTTCCGAGGGATCCAATATTTGCTATCTCTTGTTTCACGATATTGTTTTTTAGAAGCCATTCTTTTGTCTTTCCAATTCTAATATTTTCTTTAATCTGTTCTATTTCTTTATCATTCGTCTGCCAAATGAACTCTTGTGAATCTTCAGTTAATGCAAGGATTCTAGTTTTAACTTTTCCTTTTTTAACGTCATCGTGCATTGTCTGACATTGTACACATAGTTCACATGTATTTCTCGACATTGCGTCTGCATTAGTGTGTTTTTCGCCCTTGTGGTGTTCCATCCTCATGTCTAGTCCACTAAGGATGTTTATCCAAGTTTGGAATTGTGGAGTTATTGGGTTCTTCGTTGTCATCATGAATGTGATGACCTTATGGTCCGTTCTAAGTAGAAACTTCTTTCCGTATAAGAAATGTTTGAAGTGTTGGGTAAAGTAATAGATTGCCAATAATTCTTTTCTTGTAATACAGTATCCCAGTTCGTGTTTGTTCATCTTGTGAGATCCATATGCAATTACCCTTCCGTATGCATCCTTCTGTGCCATTACTGCCCCGATTGTATAAAAACTGGCGTCTGTATCCAGTATAAACTCCTTTTCGAAATCTGGATATGCTACGATCGGTGTTTTTATCATTTTATCTTTTAATGTCTGAAATGCTTCGTCACATTCCTTTGTCCATGTCAATTTTTTATCTTTAGTTTTTCCACATAGCCCTTCCAGTATTTTTGAATATTTTGAATAATCCTTCAAAAAATTTATATAATAGTTCGTTAACCCCAAGAAACTTCTTAAAATGTTTAATGCATGAAGGATTTTGAAATTTGTCGATTGCTTCAATTTTCGTTTTATCCGTCTCTATACCATCTTTGCTCACGACATATCCTAAAAATTTTGTCTTTTCTACCATGAATTGACACTTTTCAGGGTTTATCCGAAGGGGGTTTAATATCTATATGCCAGAGTTCCTTGGTTCCATGGTTATAAACTTGTAAATCAACCCTGCTTCCCGACACAGACCAATCACATTCACGATCCATGATGATTTTTAAAATTGGTTTCTCTGCAAGTAAAGCATTTGTGACGATTTCTGCGATTGCATTATGTCTCGCCTATATCAGAGTGCTGTGGTGTTTACACCAACATAGAACATGGATCTGTATTTCTATATGCCTGTGTTACCACATGCCCTGCACATTGACTTTTGTCTTGGTTTTTTCGGCTTATAATTGGTTGGTAGACTATTAGTCCTTGCGCTGTGTAAAAAGCGCCATTCCTCGATGGATAATGACTCGTTGTAAAGTACTTTGGAGCCGAAGTTGTATTCGGTCAATGAGATGGGTGACATTCCAGCCATCCTTTGCTTGTTCCATTTGTCAAATTTCATTTTGCTATAGATTCTGTGCAAGCGGAAAGTTGTATTGTCAATCGAATATTCACTTAGTACCATAGAATCATTGGATATGTGAACTTTTAAACAAATACCTAGCTCGTTGGTGACAAATTGAATTTGTAACCCAATGCCTTTGAGGTATTTGATTGAATTCCGAATCTTGGAACACCAATATTTAAATCCATTTTCTATGTCACCTGTGTTGATCCAGTTTAGGCAATCAGAGAGTGTTCATTCTTTTTTAGTACAGTGATATCTGTCTAGGGTGTTGAATAAATTAATAAAGATGAGATGACGCGATGTTTCGTCATAGTGTACATGTTCCTGTACGCTTGAATTATAGATTATATTGAATACTCATCTCGGGCTGAAACTAAGATTAAACCACCTTGTTTCTTGTCAGCATAGATTTAGTCATTGGATGAATTTGGGACCGTTCCATAAATCTTCTTCAAGTGACGACGAATTTCCACGTCAAGTCCGCTTTTAAAGATAGATTTCGTGGTTTCGTGGTGACCATAATCCGTAAGTTCCCTGTTTGGTATATTATAATTTCGAAAATAGAAGGTGAATCGTGAGTGTATAAAGATTCTATACGCTTCTATTTTCTGCCAGGGAAATAGTATTGATTTTATTATTTTTTTCAAGTCCTTAATAGCTGATAGAAATAGACGTTCAGGAGTGAATTTTGTCTTTCTTGGAAAGTCTACTCCGAGATAACGGTAACCCCCTTCATCTGTGACCATAGCTTTGGTGTGTTATTAATGTGAATTGATTCATTCATAAAAGGAGTTGATAAATATCCACATTTGACTGGGTTGAACTTCATAGAAGTCCATTTAACCATGTCATATGCAGATGAAACCATGGCTTGTAAGCAAGAGTTGCTGGTTGCAACTAGTGCAATATCATAAATTATGCGAAATTCACTATATTCTATCGTTTGTTAATCAGATGTTTATAAAAAGCTCTTATTATATTTTTTAAAAAAAATCATGCACATCTTCATTATTTCAAAACTATTTTAATACTTATAATTATTACAGGTTATTTTATATATAAAAGTTCAAATTTCATAAATATTATAAAATGTTCAAATATTATAAAATGAAATACAATAAGTGTTCGTAAATTGGAGCAATTTTTAAAACAATTGAAATATTATAAGAAAATCAAAAAAATATTTCCTTGAAAAACTCCTTTTGATAAACAATAATAAGACTCAATAATAAGAACCGTCATTTCGACGAATAACGAATTAAAAATAATGTATGCATAGTGGGAAAATCCTATAATATTTTACTAATTATCGATCTAAACAATGGATCAACTTTGTATATGGAAAAATTTAACAAGGTTGTTAGGATAATTAAATTAATATCAATACATATTTATATTTAAATTCATATCTCTATTTATAAATATATAAAGGATCCATTATATGATTATATAAACTCCTGAAATTGTTTGAATCAATGAACGTAATTATAAATTACGTGCATAATTTAATTTTGATTTGAAATAAACATTTCTTTGATTTCCGGTTTTTAATGGATAATTCTTAAATGGCGACCACGCCAAGTATCGTTAATAATTTAGTACCGAAGATATTCGATGGGAACAGCGATCTAGAAAACTTCATCGGCGATTTTCAACGATTTTTCGAGGTATGTCAAATCATTGAATCCAATCGAAATGCTTATAATGAAAGCATTTATCGGAAGAAACCTACTCGCAACATATGAAGCAGTAGATTCGAAAATTGTGAATTTTGCAGAACGATTACGGAAAGTGTTCAAAAAACCAACATCGTTGATCCAAGATTTACAAGACCTGATGACTTATCGTAAAGGATCAGACTCATAACCTGCATTTTTCAATAAAATGAAAAAAATGGTCGATAAAATTCTGAATCACAAATGGAAAAAGCAAGAACTCATGTCCTATTTTTTGACCCATTGTGTGGAAGAAGATGTGTTGACCCCATCACCAGCTCACTGAAGACTAATACAACTTTATATAAGTACGTTGAAAAATACAAAAATATATTTATGGCTGGTAAATGGGATATAGGGAAGACTAAGTTAGTGAAGCATGAGATTAAGACAATAGGTGAGCCCATATTACAGAAACCCCGTCGTCAACTAGCTCACTTGGAAAACCATATTGATGAAGCAATATGGAATTCGGAACAACATGAAATAATAAAGAAATGTTCTTCCCTACTGGAATACATGGTCTGCGTATGGAAGAAAGAGAAAAAGGAAATTCGCTTGTGTCTAGACTTTTAAATCAGATTACAAAAAGACCTGCCTTCCAAATTCCGAAAATAGATGAGATGCTAGATTCTTTGAAAGGAGCACGATGGTTGAGTTCTGTGGATTTAGGAAACGCTTACTATCAAGTGGAGTTGGAAGAAAATTCGAGATTGAAAACTGCCATTTCAACCAAAACAGGACAGTTCTGTTTCTCGAGAATGCCTTTCGGCATAGTAGCGGCACCAGCAACGTTTCAAAAGTTGATGACAGATGTTTTGCGATAAATGTTATGGAAGGAGGTATTAGTTTACCTGGACGACATTTTAATATTTTCAGAAACAGAAGCACAACATTTGGATAGACTGGGCAAGATATTTTCGAAGATTCAAGCTGCAGGACTCAGAATAAACCCTGAAAAGTGTAAACTTTTCAAACAGAATTAAAATTTTTAGGTCACATTGTTAACAGAGATGGAATTAAGACAGATCCTGAAAAAATCAGAGCAATTCAAGATTTCGAAAATCCAAATTGTATTAAAAAGTTACGCAGTTTCTTGGGGTTATGTAACTATTACAGGAAATTGATTCAACAATATTCGAAATTATCTAAACCATTAGAGGAACTATATGGAAGTTCAAAAGATAAACTTTATTGGTCTGACTCCCATACTGAGGCATTTAAAACATTGAAGGAAGTATTGATATCGACCCCAGTACTGTGTTACCCTGACTTTCAAAAGGAATTTATTTTAGATACCTATGCGTTATTTGACACTTTAGGTGCAGTTTTGGCCCAAATAAATAAAGGTGAGGAACAAGTGATTGCACATGGTTCGAAAACTATGTCAAAGCATGAAATTGGCTATTGTATTACTCGGAAAGAGTTATTGGCGATTTTTTATTTCACTCAGCACTTTAAACATTATCTGTATGGTGCAAGTTTTAAATTGCGAACCGATCACAAAGTAATAGAATTTATGATGAGCACAAAGAAACCAATAACACCACAATTCCAAAACTGGATGAATTATTTAAGTAGCTTAGATATGGTTTTAGAGTACAGAAAAGGAATATTACATCAAAATGCAGATACCTTATCGAGAACAGATTGCATGGCATGTGCACAATGTCTTATTAAGAACGATGAAGCAAAATTGACCAAATCAAGAACAAGGATGCTTGCAATAGATGAAAAGGAATTGAATATCCCTTGGCAACAAAGTAACGATGAAATTAAAGAAATATTAGGAAAGTTAAATAGTGGTAGTAGTATAAATTTTAAGGAATGCAATGGTTGTGTGAGAACTTTGACAGACAAAATTTGGATCCCGAAAAATTCAAGGAAAAACTGTATAACTTTCTTTCATAAATTTTTGAGACATGCAGGTGTGAACAAAGTATATTCTTTCATGAAAGACGAATATTATATGGATAGTTTTACTAAAGAAGTAGAATCAGTGGTTCTTAGTTGTCCTACCTGTCAGTTATCTAAAACATACACGGGAAGAACGAAGGAAGTATCTCTTGAGTTAGTATCTCAGAGCCCTTTATATTTATAACGATTTTGTGGACCATTGCCTGTAGTTGGTTGTAAAAAATATATTTTGGGAATTATCGACAGATTTAGCAGGTATATAAGTTTAACGGCCGTGAATAGTCAAGATGAAGCAACATTAATTACAACAATACAACATAAGTGGATATTTAGATTTGGAGCGCCCGCAAATATTCATGTAGATCGAGGGAAAGTCTTCGAGTCGAAAAATTTTAAAGAATATGCTAAATATATGTTAATTATAATTCACTTTTCCAGACCATATCATCACAGTTCAAACGGCATAATAGAACGTCAATTTCGTACTATCCGAGATGCACTGAATGCAACACTGAAAGATAGAGGAGGTTCAAACTGGGTTGATATTCTCCCAGAAATTGAATTTAGCATTAATGTGTCCAGACAAAGCACCACTGGGGTAAGTTCGGCGGAAGTTATATTGGGGAAACATTTAACATTAGATGGCTCTCGTCACTATGAATTAGACAATAAAAAAATTATTGAAGAAATTAAACAAAGTGAGGCAAGTAAATCAGACAAATCAAATACACCAAGACGAGAATATAAGGAAGGTGATTTAGTTCTAGTAAAGATAGAGAATAGACAGAAAGGAACAGACCCTTATGAAATAATACGAAAACTACATGATCGATCTGTTGAAATGAAAAATAAAACCGGTAGAGTTATAGCTAGAAATACAGAATGGCTGGAGCCTTTTAAAGAAGGGGGGTGTTAGGATAATTAAATTAATATCAATACATATTTATATTTAAATTCATATCTCTATTTATAAATACATCAAGGATCTATTATATGATTATATAAACTCCTGAAATTGTTTGAATCAATCAACGTAATTATAAATTACTCGCATAATTTAATTTTGATTTGAAATAAACATTTCTTTGATTTCCGGTTTTTAATGGATTATTCTTACAAAGGTTATTGTTCGCGTTGTGCTTTTCTTTGTCACTGACTTGAGCACATTTTCTTAATTATATTATAGTATAAAGTAATTAAAGCAATTAAATTAAAATATTAAATGAATAAATTAATTAAATTAAAGTAAGTAAATTAAATAAATCAATTAATTATTTCTATTCTATACATACAATTTATAAATACAATTTATTATTTACAATTTATCAATAAATACAATTTATTCATTCTTAATTTTATTCGAATCAATTCAAGCAATTTATAATCACAAATTGGGAATTGTGTGAGTTTTTTTAATTATACAATGGTGTGCTTGACTTGAATGTAATTTTTTGATTGAATGTAATTGAGTATGTGTGTAAAGTTAAATAAATTGATTATGCAATCGTGTAAGACTGTTATTAAATGTAATTGTAAATGTCTGATTTGATTGGAATATGATGGCGTGTATGTTTGTGAGTGGAAATTCATATATGAAAATTTGTCATGGTTGTAAAATTAATAGTAAAAAATGTGTTGAATCGCAATGGTAAAAACATTTTTTTCTGATTGAAAACGAATTCGACTTGGTTTCTGTCCCAGATATAATCAACAATGACTCACTGGAAAAATGCGATCTCAGTATTCAAATGGATGATTTAATTGATGACTCCATCCAGGGAGACTCCCCACCGATGCTACAGTGCCGTAACCACGAAACTGTGCACGCTTTGCCAATACCAACATAAATAGGTTTTGTAATTTACACATGAAATTTGAATCCAATTTAATTTGATATTAATTTTTTGTTAATCTTTATTGAATTTTATATTTTACTGTGATTTGTATTTTAAATTAATTTGATTGTAATTGGCATGATTTTGTAATTTTTTTAATAAAATTTAACAACAAAACTTAATTAATCTAAATGAACAACTCTCATAACAAATCAGAATAATATATGAAATTATTATATATTGTATTAATAATTTTACTATTTTTTTATTTGTATTCAAGATTTTTTGGATTTATTTGTATTTTTTATTTCAATATTTATGGTATTGTAATTTACAATTTTTGAAATAAAGATGTAATTACAAGTGACATATTTGTTTTGTTCTGTTGATTAAATTTTTGATTTTTTTTAGTTTCGAATCCCATAAGTCAATTTTCATATGATTTCGGAAAAGAAACTTTTGGGCTACCTGATATAGCAGAGGCGTAATAAAAGAAAGCATTGAAAAATCTCTTGCAGTATGGATAAAAGTTTTTTCGGAAGCGCCACTAATTCCATGGAATCGATGATATGTACGAATTTGATATTTGTAAGCGAACTGAGTTATTGCTACGATTTTTGATATTTTAACAATTTAAATTATTGCTTACGATTTCGATATCTGAACGAGCTCAATTATTGCTACTATTTTCGATATTTAATAACAAAGAAAATTATTGCTGACGAATGTTGGTATTTGTTAACGATTTTTGTTATTTCTAATGATTTTGATATTTGTTGACGATATTAATTATTGCTGACGATTTTTATATTTGTTGACGATCTGAAACTTTGAAGAAATTATTTTGAAGAGAATTAACGAACTTTTTTGTGAAAGAATTTTAAATTAAAGATATTAAATATTTTTCTGAAAGAAACGTTATTAGAAAAAGAAATTAGGCGAACAAAAACGAAATTGATGATAAATAAAATATGGGTTTAACACCATGAACACCATAACTTTGCTATACCAAAAGTCTCTGGGGTAACCTGGAGACTGCTGGAACACAATGATTTATTACAGAGTTCAAAATTATAAAAACTTAAATAGCAGTAGTAGAAAATAAAAAGTAAAAAAAATTAAAGAAAATAAATGATATTCAAGTTCGTCGTAAGCAAATGCTTGTACTTTTGAAAACTGACGGAAATCAATAAATTTGTCTCACTATTTTTGTTTTGTTAAAATAAATATTTTGTTATTTTACTTGATAAATACAATATAATTTCTTTCTTAAGTTATTATTTTATCTATTACATTAATATTTTTAAACATTAAATATTTTTTAAAGTAGATGATTATAATATTTACTTTAATTTAATAACATCCTTTTAGATTATTTTCAAATTTTTTAAAGGTAATATACATCTGTGACAAATAAACATTAACCATGGTAATATTTATTTTCCTTTTTAATTTTATATTTTACTCACTCTTCTATGTTTAAAACAATATCGACAGAGTTACATTGATTAGTAATTGAAGTCTCTTTAGATAACTCATAATGCCTAAAAACAATATCAACACTAGATACTAAGAATAAGTATTTACTTTTCATATAATTCTGGCTTTACATTTTCAAATTGTGGTACCTAAAATAAGAGCTTAACATAATAAACGCAAAAATTTTAACTTAACATAAAAGAAAAGACAAAATATTGACTAACAAAATTTAGAACTGAATTTATACCATAATAATTATATTTTAAGAAATACAGAAATCTAAGCTTTAAATGCTATTGAAAAGTAAAGAAAAAAATTATCATTTACCTTGTTACTCTTTGAATTTTTTATTGTAGTTTCTTCTTGGTTTTTAACTTTAGTGCTGTTTTCTTGAAATTTTTTAAGCTGAGTATTTTTTTAATATAAAATTGTAAATAACTATCTACCTTTTTCTTAGCAGCTGCCAATTTTTCATCTCTTGATCGTTCTGACATCGAAAAAACGCACAAACGTTTTAGTGAAAAGAAATAAATTAAACAAATATACGTTGACAATAATTTCAAGGTCAAATGTAGTATATTAAAAGTATTGGAAATACAGTATTTCTGAAATTTATTTTGTCAAAATAGTTTAACTTTAACTATTTAACTTTAAAAACTTGATGTTATTTCGTTATCGTTATTTTACAAAATAGTTTTCCAATACATTAGAAAATTAGAAAGTTGTGAAAGTCGAAATATGGACTACTAAAAGAAGTCGATAAAAATAAAACCAGCATTTGAATAAAAAATAAATTTGCAAGTGAAATATTAACAATATCAATATGAGTTTTTAAACACTTATTAACATCACAAGCACCTTCACTATTGTGAGGAATATTTTAAATTTGATATGCTGAAATTGGTTGTTGAATTTTGTATGTTGAGTTTAGTATTTGGAAATGTGTTTCTCCCACCCAGATGGAAAATTGATATTTTAGATGTTCACGATAAATAATTATTCGAGTATAATTTA
>MQRK01190355.1:15821-26226 GCA_001938485.1 Girardia tigrina | reverse complement strand
ATTAGACCTGTAATTGTAGTTTCTGTCACGTTTTAGCTACATTATTCCACTTGTTCCGAAAATCTGCAACTTTCTCTACCCTCTTGTTTATCGTCTTAAATTGCCTTTTTACCAGGGCCCAACATCTTTCGATTGGGCGAAGCTCTAGACAATTCAGTGAGTTTGCCTCTCTTTGAACCAAATCGACATAACTGTCTTTGTACCACTTCTTGACTGTCTTACCATAGTGGTACGATGCCAAATCCGGCCAAAAGAAAGTAAGACTTCAGTGCTGATTTATGAATAATAATAAACGCTTTTGCAAGCACTCCTTCACTAAGACTTTTGTCTTTATTGTGCCAGATGTAACAATTAATTAATTAACTAATTAACTAAATAAATAATTAACTAAATGATAAATCGTTCAACGATAATAAGTAAAATGTTTCACGTTTTATGATAAACAAGTATCATACCGGCACACGATTAAACGAAACAAAAATGTTAAAACACGATAAAAAGTTATTGATAAAGATCCAAACATCAGCTCAAAATATATAATGAATAAATGTTTTGGAATCTGATGATGATTAAAATATATATCCATTTTTTGCAAATTATTTTCTTGGACAAATTTTAATATAAGTTTTATCTATAACCTTATAAATTTCCAAATTCTTCAATAACCTATTTTCAATATATTTATATAGAAATTTAGAAGTTTTATATCCAGATTTTAGGGAAAATTTTAAATGCTGTGAGTCTGTTGTTTGCATGCTGTTTATATTGATGACTACTCAGATGGGATTGATATGTTATTGTTTCTTTTCAAAATCTAATGAGATTGATGTTTAAACACAAACTAAATAGAAGTTTTGTAATATATTTAATATGAAAGCCCAATGTTGTCTGTTTGTATGTAACATAACGCTCAATGCCTACTACGATTAAATTTTGTTCTTTTGATTTCTCCTTTGACTTAATGAATTTTTCCCTGATCCATATTTGGTGAAAGTAAAATAAAAATGTCTGAAAATTCATTTTGCTGGACTTCATGGATCAATAAATGAAGATTTTAGCCTTTAGTATTTTTGTGATAATTTATCATCATTCTTTTCATAAATTCAATATCATAAGCTATGCAATGTGGAAAGAAATTGATGTAGCATCCTTTTCTCTGTTTGAATGTGCGATTGGAAAAACGATTGTTAGAAATGTAGAGTTTGATTTGGTTAGATTGAAAATTTTTTTGTCTTACAATCTGCATGAATTTCGCAAAAACCCATCACAGCGATCAAAGTGATAATAAAATTTACAAATCGAATGGGAAAATATTTTTTGATAAAACAGGTCTGTCCAGAAAGTTTTGACCGATGGTTTTCTATAAGTATCTAGTGAACGCATTGATAAATGTCTATAATATTTACAGTATAGATAGCATATACATATGTGAATGATTTTGTAAAATATAATTCAATAATAATCAATTTTATCTATTGTAGGAAAACTAATTTCAAAATATCAGTTAACAAATTGTTTCGAAAATAAATATTATTTTGCAATATTGTTTGAAAGTTGTATTTTCAATTCGTCAACGTGATTATTTGTTTCTTGATCAATAAAAGAAGTCATGAACGTAAAACTTTATTTCTAACAAACAATGATTTTTTTAAACAAATTTTTGAGGAACAATGTTTCATTTTTAGCACAACTAGATATCCTATTTGAAATATAAATATTGATATATAATTTTATTTAATTTAAATTTTTTTCATATAAACCGCGGTTTATAGTCCGATAAATACGGTAATTAGTAAAACCTTATTTTGACTTATCCAAACTACAAATATGATTCTCAATTCAAACATTTCCAAAAATCTAAAGCTCACCAAAAAACCCCCCTAACAGTGATATTCGAATGCTGATATATTACTGCTGGAAACGTAATTTGAATCCCCCATTATATATAAAGAGATTAATGCAGCACATGGACGCGTTGCTGTTCTGAGAGCACTTGCCGTCGATGGGTAACAGTTTTACGCCCAGAAAGCACATTATTTCAGTTTTTTGGGACTGCAAAGGTGTATTGCTAATGGAAGTTCTCCCTCATGGACAGACAATTACTGCGGATACCTAGTGTAAACAGCTGGTTCGTCTTGTTGCTGCAATACAACAAAAGCGGAGGCGGCTTATGGGAGGAAGAGCTTAACAAATTGCTTACCTTCACAATAACGCCAGAAAACCGGGTTCAGTGTATTGCCCCATCAAACATACTCACCTGACCTAGCTCCCTCCAATTTTTATTTATTCTCCCAAATGAAAATTGCCTCCGAGGAAGGAAGTACAACTCCGCGGAAGAAGTTCAAGTGGTGTTGGAGCGTTGCATTGAAGAGAAACATCGCAGTTTCTTCACCAAAGGAATTAGAAAAATCCCAGAACGGTAGGAAAAGTGTGTGGCTCACAATGGACAACATTTAGAACACATTAAAGATGATGATGAAAATAACAATAAATGCTTGTCTTTCACTTGCCTATAAATCGGTCAAGACATTCTGGACAGACCTAGATATTTCAATGAAAGTTTTAAAATGGCAAAAGAAACCTCAATTCACGTGCTCAAAATGCTAACAAAATAAAAGTCAAAGGTACACAATTACCAAATCAAGGAAAGTTGATGAAGGATAATCGCGAGTTCACACTTATGTTGTATTCAATGAGATATCTCAAATGTTATTCACTAAGTATGAATGAGCAATAAAAAAGAATTATGAATACGAGACATTTGAATTTTGGACATATGTTTCAGTATTATGAAAATATTTCATTCAAATTATCTTAAATGATTGAGAACTAATTAAATAACTGTTTCGCGAAGTTGAAGATTTTAGGAGACCATGTGTTGAAGTTGATGATTCAAGTAAGAAATGCTTTGAATTTTATTAATTTAGCTCATCAGATTCTTCATTTTTAATCAATACAGAGCCTTTTGCTACATTGGAAAGAAGGTAATTCATCGCGCATTACTTGATTTTGATCGTTTAAGCAACTATCGACACATCGGTAATTCCAATAAGATTCCTTCATTTTAGATTGGAAGTTAATCCAAATTTTGATTAGATGACTTTAAATATGATGGGGATGCTTTATTATCAGCCAGTGATGCAGTTGAATTAGAACTTGAAGTATTATGGGTGAAGAATTCAAAATAGATCATATCAACATTTCATTAGAATCTCAGTTGGAAATGTTTGATGATGAAGAGCATTTCGAAGGCAACAAAAATCAAGATGAAAGATTTATTGGAAATTACCGCAAAAATATTTGAAGTAATCTTTCTCAAAAATAAGGCAAATCAAATAGCCATGCAATTTGTACTGTTGTTTTATCTTTTCACGGGCCGTCATAACGGGCAAAAATTTACTAGTATTTTAGTAATACTTTTAAGTACATAATTTAACTTATTAAATAAAATAAAGTAAAAGGTAATGATTACTTTAAAATTTATAGTAATATGTTGCAGTTTGCATAATCAGTCAACCTTAAAATTGAGTCAAATATATATTAAAAGGAACGGGTTTTATACAGAGATGATTTATGAATACAAGTTTTTGTTCACTTGTAAACTTATTCTATCTCATCTCCAATCTTTTATATTTGTGACATATAATGAATAAATTAATGATAATTTATAAATAAACTAACTAAATTAAACTATAAATAATAATGGTTCAAGAATACTTTTAATAAAACTCTCAATTTACAATTTACATAAATTAAAATGTCATTAAATATGACAGATTTTAATGTTGTTTAAATAATCAGAAAAAAGCTTATATTTAAGTTTTTGGGTAATAAATAAATTTTTAGAAAAGTATTTGAGTTATTCCTAACATGGCGACCACACCAGCGACCTATCTAAACGAAACAAAATCCTAAAAACAACATGCCAAACACAACTTACAATAATAAATATTCGAAAATATTATGTTATTAATCTATTAATTAAAATTAATAATAATTTATTTAAAAAATAAAACAACTAAAAATAAAATTATATATTATGTTTGTAATATTTCGAGGCTTTACAGTCATTGTCAGGTAACTGATTAATTAATTTTCTATCTACATACAAAAATGAATAATGGTGTACAAATAACTGGACACTCACAATTAAATGTTTATAAATACCAATTTTATTAATAATAATATTGATTTAATAGAAAAAGGAGATGTTATTAATAATTTTAAATTTAATTTGATATATATTTCAGAGAATTATCAGTATCTATGGAAGGTAAAATCGAAGGGGAGTTTCAGATAAATATTTCTTATGTGGTCAAAAACTGCAGCTGGAGACCCGTATACGATGTTCGGGTTTCCAATACCAACGGATCGAAATTGGTTTTTAATTTAAGAGTCAATACATTTCATTTCATTTGCATTGTTACAGATTAATTATTATGGAATGATCAAACAATTTTCCGGGGAGGATTGGTATCAACCCAATAAATTAACTCTTTCTACCGCCGAACCCGGAATCGGAGGAACAGTTCCCGAAATCGGACTTCAGAAAGTTCAGTTTAAAACCTTTACTGAGTAAGTTAGGAAATTGACTTTCAAACGTTATAATCTTTTAAATTACTTACCAAAATTTGAGTCCCTAGTTAGGACTAATGAAACCTTAACTAAACTTTAGTTTTACGTTGCTATGTAATACCGGAATTCTTAAGGTTTTGGAAATTGAAGCGTATTCCAAATTCTTTAAGTAAATGTATTCACAGAAGTAAACATTTCTGAGAGATATTTTATAATAAATAACTCAAATAATAAAAAAATCAAAGTTCCAAAAGTGCTTTTGCGGTAAGTAACAAAATTAATTCGACAAAATTAAATTTTTTTTTCATTAAGAAACTATTTTGAGTTAGAATTTTTGGAATTCATAAGAAGGATGAGTAAAAAATTTACAAAAAGCAATAAATTTTCTTTATTTTTATACCTGGATACATACTTATTAAGACTGAAGAAAAGATAGGATAAAATGTTTCATCATCTTCAGAATCATTATCATATATAGACCGGTTCTAAGCTTAAGCGAGACTTTTCTTATATTTTGATACTTCCTCAAAAGGAAAAGAAATAAATTTCAAATTCATCGAAACTTTTGGATTTCTCGTTTTTATTTTTTTTGAAGAGTTTTTGTTTGTTTTTCAGAAACAACATTTTCTGTTTATTAAGTATGAAATTATCTATTTAGTTCCAGTGGATATTAGATGGGGTTAATTATAATTTCTATTAGTTTACTTGGTAACTTTTCTAATTTAATAAATATCTATTATGTCGTTAAGTGCGAAATTTGTAGAACTAAAGTCAAATTTTATTGATAATTTACCATTACAAATGTTTATGTCATTCATAAAATATGCACCCATATTTTCGGCAAACTTTTGTCATTTGAACGGCAGTTTGTTGAGGCCATTTGAATATAAAATTTTGTGGGCTAGAATCTATAAATTTCTGCTAGGCCATTTCTACGGCATCTTCGAAATTGAATTTTTTCCTATCAAAAATTCTTTCCAGTCGAGGAACAAATGGTAGTCAGTTAGGATTAAGTCTGGTGAAATTGGAGGATGATGCAGAATTTCCAACTCAAGTTCCAGTAATTTTGTTACTGTCTTAAGTGCAATATCTGGTTTTACATGTTTTTAATCTCAGAGGAAGATTTGAGGCAAGATTTATCATAGGATTCAGTTATTCGAGTTTGTTTCTTATACGAGATATATTTCTTCGTTTTGTGTTTATTCGATTTCATATTAAAGTTCAGTTTCTTTCTCAAAAAATGAGTCAATAATCGAATGCAATTCGTTCAGTAATTCACTTAATTTTTTTCACATTTATTTTGTCTAATTCTCGATTGATAATCAATGAATGAATTTCTTTCATTATTTGTCGAAATTAATGTTGATATTTATACTAGACCATGCTAATGGGCGAATTTTGTCATCGATTTTTCTCACTTGAAAATGCGATTTCAAATGATCATGAATCACCGTTAAATTCGGTTTACCGTTTTTATTAAACGCAATTTTAATTCGATCCGAATGTCTTTTACTATCCGATTTAAATTTGAAACAGAAAAATCCGTTTGTACTATCGATTTTATTTTGTAATACAACAAAATCCGAATTGATTGTCAAATGAAAATCAATAAATTTTTTTCGCTCGTTTTTAACCAAGGCTGCGGAGTCGGAGTCAGAGTCAAGGAGTCGGAGTTTAAGGATTTTTGGGGAAGTCGGAGTCGGACTCGGAGTCTAAGGCTGAGCCGCAGTCGGAGTTGGAGTCGGAGTCTAACTCTGAGTCATGTAACTCGACTCCGACCAAAATAATAACAAATATTATTAATTAACCTAAAAAGGAGTCGGAATCGGAGTTGGAGTTGGAGTCGGGCATTTTAAAAATAAAGGAGTTGGAGTCGGAGTCGGGTAATTTTAGACTGACTCCGTAGCCCTGTTTTTAACAAAAAATTGAGAGATTTCTTCCGGAGCGCGAATAAATCTGATTTCGTCGTTATCGTCGAGTGAAACATGATCGAATATTTCAATCGATCGATTGAGATTATCGGTTAAAATGACTAAATCGTTGTAATAAAATTCTTTTGTTATTAATGTCATAGGAAAAAGTCAAAAATGACAAATAATTAAACTCGAATGTGAAAGATGATCAAAAAATGAAAGATTTGCAAAATTCTTTATTTAGTTAATTAAAAATTTTGACAAATAGTCACGTAGCCAACATTACTTAAAATAATCCATTAAAACAAATCTTCGAAATTTGTTAAATTGTTTTTATTTTTTTTATTTGTAATTCTGATTAAATTTTACAATACACACTCACATATCAAAACATACAAAAACAATTCATTTACATTTCATACATTACATTTCATTATACAAATCGAAAGAAATATACACAATCAATTTATTGTTTCTGATTCATGTAATAACTGTTAAATTTATTACTCAACAAAAGAACCATTTAAGAATGAGTCGAATTAACAATTATTTGATTGTAACTGAGGTTAATTCACTGACTTTTTTTGTAGAATTGATTATAATAATATATTTTGTTGATTTTCATTTTCGAGGTTTTTACATTTGATGGTTTTGAGTTGTTTTTGATTTCAAAAAATTCATATATTTATAAATATATATTTTTGATTAATTAATTTAAATATTTATTTATTAGACTTGTTTAAAAATTTGTTTGATTTAATTTACTTATTTTATATTTAATTTAAATTTTTCACTTTGTTTAATTTTAATTTAAATTAGGCTCAAGTAAGGGCCAAAGACAATCACAGCGCGAACAATTCCCCCTCCTTGAACCAACCAGGCTTCAACTTTTTAAAGAATCAACAGCTTCAATTTCAATTTTAACAAACAGCTTATTACAGTTTTCACAATCACACCGCGAACAACCTTTTAAGGGAGCAAAATGAGAGTCTACAGCTTACAAAACACAACTATTTTTCTTTAATTTTCCGCATCATATCTTCCAGTTGATTTTAATAGACATCTGCTGTGATCAAAGAATCGGGTTTCATGTAGTCCTTATGGATTACGCCTGCGACAGACCACCAATCACTCACCATCACTTTTTTTGATCAATGCTGTGCTTTGACTGTGAATTGATACTTTATTCTTGTACACCAAGCTTGCTGAACGTTTTAGATTGCCATATTAGATCAATATTTAATCACAAGTTTCGAATCGATTTAAAAGTGATCACATTTACAATGAGAAAGAATTTTATTCCCCATTCAACTGATGGGGAACCTACTCTTCAGAAGAGTGGCACTCTTCCAACATTTTCACTTTACCAATTTAAGTAAAGTGATTCAATAATGTTTGCTTTGTAACAGTAAATGTTAGCGATAATTCATGAGTACTTAGTTATTTATCCTACTCCACTATTACCTTCATTTCATCATGGTCTACTTGCGTTTCTAAGCGACCCCGAGACTCATATTTGAGGTTAAAATTATTTTTCACGAATATTCTGAGCCACTTCGAGACTGTCTTCTGCGTAGTAGCATTTTATCAGAATGCACTATTGATATTTCAATTCATCATAGTTCAAATTTCTACCTTTTTCAATTTGTAAAATACAAAGTATTAAAACAAGCTATCAAAGAGTAACATGATTCTTTATATATCATCACGCATTTCTCAGAAACATCATTGTGTGGATAACTAGAGAACCACTGATTTATTATAATTATTTATAAATTATTAAAAGTAATTTAAATTTTATTTATTTTTTAAATTGTAATTTCCTATATGAAACCTTGTAATCTGAATTCAATTAAATGTTTCCTTTTAGTTCATACAAGTAAAATGTTGTAATAATATTTAAAAATATTTTTTCATTTACAGATTCAATCTAAGTAATTCTTTGTATGTTTAATATCCCATTTGAAATATACCGAATGTCACGGAGTAAATAGTAAAAATAATAACACATAGACTGGTTTAAGAGTCTTTAAAATTAGTTTCTTTCCAACACAAAGCTACTTCGAAACGTAACCTCCATTTGGGAGAAATGTTGATCCCTTATGATTGAAAAATTAGTAGCATTTTTCTTTCAGTTATTCCTTTATATCAAATCTCAGATAGCACATTTTTGCTGGACTATATAACAAATAATTCTGCTGTACAAATCTAGATTTTTCAATCGTTTATATGTTAAACTGGATGAATGGACATATCTTTTTGCATGGTTTTCGTGAGAATTACCTTTTTTAATTGAGTAAGTAGACCTAATATTTAGACTCATTGGAACCGTCAATCAGTTTTCAAGATAACCTTCTTGAAGAAACAAAGTCACTTATATTTCCTAATTTATGCAAAATATACATATAACTATTTATTTTGTAACCTATATAAATATATATTCAAATATTTTATAAAACCGATAATAAAATATTAATAATTACATAGTAGTTATTATACATTCAAATTCTTACTACAATTCTAATAAATAAATTTGAATCCAATAAAAAATAGAGACATTTATTCAAGCAAAATCAGTCAACAAAATTATGATTGTAATTTCTACTTGTTTCACGAGAGGTTTTTAATTGGTAAGAAACTACTCGATAATTATGAAAGAAGAATTTTCTAAAAGAAATATAAAAAAATTATCACTGAAAAATTGATACATACCCTTTTTGAACATATTAATCAAGATATTCAAAGAATCATATCAAACAAAGATTCCACGAACATTATCATGCTCGACTACCTCATTCAGTCTCTAAGATATGGTTCCTTTGATCAGGTTTTTCAATTCCTCATCTTTGTCGAGACGTCCTCTTTTGTATAGACTTTCCCTGTATTCTGCCCAATCTTCCGATCGTTGAATATCCATAGCACATGGTAAGCAATGCACTCTCTCATCAGTTGCTTTTTACGGCCTCTGATTCTGTAATTTTCTGTGGCAATCTCAAAGTTTAGAACTCTACGAATCTCAGTCACATCCTTCCGTGAATTGTATTCGTCTGAATCACTCTTGCCCCAGTCAGTTCAATCGTCATGTCTTTATTCAGGATCCTGTCGAGTTTGGTCTTCTTTAAGAGCTGTTCTCGTGAAGCAATTATAGGAGGCCTGTAACCGTGCAACATCATTTTCAGGCAGGGAAAATAATAGTTTCAATCAGTTTTCTCTTCAATAATATTGGGACACGGTTACTCTGAATTGTAGGTTGCAATTCTTTGGGCTTTCAAATTCCATTTCGTATTCGTTGACTAATATCCCGGTGACAGCTGCCATAATGATCAATATACTTCCGAGATAACAGAATTATTGTACCCATTCCTTGACCTTCTCACAACATTTGATTTCCGATATTCCAGAGCTTGAGTCATCAGTAAGGCACATGAATTTTCTTTTAGGAGCACTTATTGTCAGCCCAAACTCCAGAAATGTGCTCCTTATTATATCCATATTTTTACAGGATCGATCATTATCAGAGTCGATGATACACACGTCATCTACTCAGGCAAGTCAGTTCACTTTACATTCAATGCCTTGCTCATCGATCAGGGTGACACTTTTTTCATCTTTTCCTGGAAGAACAAGTGGAATACAGTAGGTCGCATCACGCATCCCTGCATAACAACTCTTTCCATGTGAAAAAGACTGTTTCCCATAGTCTCAATGAAATTTCCATGAATTTCTTTGAAAAGACTTAGAATATATATTTAATAATCTTTAATTCGGATGAATTTTTTAATAAAAACAAAAGATCGTACAGTACTTGGCCATATTATTAGACCCATTCGTGAAAAATATATTTCTTCTTGTGAAATCATCATAAATCAAATGCAACTGTCTACACTGTTGTTTTTATACTTATTTCTGGTGCTAGG
>MQRK01190350.1:328-11837 GCA_001938485.1 Girardia tigrina | reverse complement strand
ATCGAGTGTTCGAAAATTTGAAACGTCGAATTAACGTTTGTATTCACGAACTTGGTGGGCATTTCCAGCAGTTGTTGTGACTCTTTTCTTGTTATTTTTAATAAATTAAGAGACGGTCCATTGTTCTTCAGATAAAATTGACTATTCAAAATATTTTGTTATTGAATTTTAGAACACAGGATATCGTTCTTGTTTTGAAATTGCAGGTACACGGTTACTTTTTGAACGCACTGTATTATTGATTAATTATCTAAAACTAATGAGATTAATGTTTAAAAACTAATTAATTAAAAGTTTTTCAATTTGAAATTGTAATAATAATTTAGAATAAATATTTCAACTTATTAAATTTATTATAATTAAAAAAATAATATTTATTTAAAAATTTACTCAAAATATTTTTACCCAATAAAATTTGGAGAAATTTAAACTTATTAACTTTTTAATCTTATTCATTAATCAAGATTTGAATAAATATACAAAATATATGTTAATCAAGAAAGATGCTTACTGAAGATGGCGTTACTAAAAATTGCTGTTTGTGTTGTTAATAAATTTTTTCTGGCAAATTGTGATGTTGCTGACTAACAAGAATTAATAAAAATTAAATAAAATTAAAAATTTATTTTATTACTGTACAATTATTTTATTCGATGAAAGTTACTAAATAATACAAATATTTAAATAAAATTTAACCAGAAAATAATCTATTTTGTTGTTATTTTAATTCCACAAATTATATGATTGAAGCCATAACATTAATTATTGAAAATAAAATTTCCAGACATGATTAATGTCAATATATTTTATCATCAAACTAACATTAACTTGAATAAAAATATAAATAAAAACAACTTATTAACTTTATTAAAATAAATAACATTAAGAAAATGTGCAAACTAAAATGCAGTTTAAAAAATAAGTAATTGTACCTTTTAAAATGAAACAACTACGAAACCCTTTGATTGAATTTAGATCGTATGTCGAATACAAGTTATTATGCTCGTCAGAAGCACAAAAGCTTTATAACCTTTTATTCTTTAAAGACTTTCTATTATTCTCATTTTTTTCTGAAAATCAGAAATTGATTACAAAAATGATTGAAAAGTAAATCGTACGAAGAACATTTATGCTCTGAATTTGAGATATCAAACCAAGAGAATTTTATCTTTTAAAAACATTTTTACAAAAAATAAAGTTTAATTGTAATAATAAATACTATTTTACGATAAGATTTATAATATTATTTACTTCATTTTTTCTTATTTTATACCGTTTTGTTGTCTTCCAATTTTTCAATATTGTTTTCCTATTTTCAAAATATGGTTAATTGGCACAGAAGGATAATTCTCACACTAACTGAATAGATGACCATTTCCAATGGTCATGCTAAAAATCGAACACAATATCTTGCAGTGCAGTAGAGCGTCAAGAAGAGTTAAAAGTTTCAAGGAGTGATTCTAATGATACCAAAGTAAAGAGGGTCCTTTTCTATCTCAAAACTGCCTGACCGTTACAGTTCTTCATTCACTTACGTCGACATATTGCACGAGATCTCGTGTCCTAACGATTTATTCACCATCTAGAAGGACATCGTCTGTAAAAGTTTTGGCTGTATGGTTACCAACTTATCAAAAAGTCACATATTTCTGTGAAGAATAATAAATAGAGAGTTGATTAAGTGAAGACTGGATATAGATAATGTATTGATAACTTCAAACGTAACATTTCGAAATTTTCTGTGATAGTATTCTGAGTCGATAATTAGAAAAGTAACAAAAAATATTTTACAAAACAATGACTCCAATGAATAAACAGAAATTTGATACAGAATTTATACATCAAAAATATTTTTGTGTATTAAAAGGATGTAGAAAGGAAGAAAATCTTTTACTTTAGCAAAATGCATAAATTACGAGTACCATTAAATTATTTGAAATTTTAAAGAAGACTTATCATGGTTTTTCTTGTTAGATTAGTAACTATTTTGGAGCCACAAGTAACATTTGGGTGTCTCTAATTTTGTTATTTTTTTTCATTTTACCTCCCACAATCTCCAAATGGGTATTTGAAAAAATTGTTTTTTGTTGATTTTTTGTTTCTATTCTCTAAAAAACTTACTTTTAATTGTTTTTAGTACAACTTTATGGGTAGAAGTTACAATATTTCAAAAAATAAATATGGTACTTAATGGGTTGATCGGTAATCGTTTTTCGACACTGTCTACTGCCTTTTCGTATCGAATTATTTATTATCTTCGAAACAGAAAGCAATTCCTTATATAACCTAACCGTCATTCAGGATTTTAGTACAACATTTACATTTTCAACCTCTAGAAATATTCTATGATATTGAAGGCTTCTTGATTTGTTTGATTTATGGTTTTTCATTTGGTCTTTGTCAGACTTTTTAAAACGGATCGACTGTTTTGAATAATGATTTAAATGAAAATTTCTGCAATTGTTTTGAAATGATCTTGGGGTTTTCTATTCATTTTTAGAGATGCATTATTGAAATTATCAAGGTTAATTGATGTATTGTAATTATTTTGATTAAATTTCGAATTTGATCTTTTCTTTCATACGTTCAATTGCCTTCTTCTGGCCAAGTCAGACAGTCAGAATGTTTAAGAAAGGTGTCATATTCAAAACTGAGAAAAAAAACAAGTGACTGAAATCGAAGGTACATATAACAGAGATTTGGAGCAGAAAATCGTTCATTGACCAAACATTTGGCCAAAATTTAAGGAAAGTATATAAATAAAATATATAATTAATAAATTAACTAATTAAAGTAAATAAGTAAAAGAAATTTAAAAAAAATTTAAATTATTAATTTAATTAAATAAAGTAAGAGAATTAATAAATAACTTAAATAAAATAATTTGCCTTTTTTTATTAAACTTAGATATTTGTTTTCCTTTCCATTATCATTATTATTGAAGATGAATTTGTAGTGTTTCACCAGGATAATTTTTAAAGTCATGAGTAGTTGTCATTTCCAATGAAATGAATATCGATAAGGTTTGTAAAATGGAATTGAAATTCTGTGTGTGTTGTACGAATGAAATGTGAATGTATGCGTGTAAAAAAATGTTAAATGCATGTTTGAATGTGAATCTGTATGTTTGAAAATATGATTGATTAAATATGTCTTTGTTTTAAAATGATTTTGATTGGAGGAGCTTGTGTGTGCTCCAATTTCATGTAAAAAATTTATATCAGAATTAATCACAATTTCAATCAATAAAAATTTTTAAAAACAAAAAAAACCTTTGTTTCTTTATTATTTTTTTGTTAAAAATATACAATTCCCGATACTATTGTTACATTTTAAAGAATTTCCAATGGCTATTAATGTCTCAACGAACGTTTTCATCTAACATTCTTTCTGGTTTACGCCTTAAAAGATTCCCGTATTTATTGCTACCACTGACTTCACTTGAAACTGAAATTGAAGCGTTCAATAAAAAACGAGAATTCGAAAAGTCAGTGATGTCTGATTTAGAATTTCAAAAAGCTAAAGAAGATAAAACTCAAAAAGAATTTATGGAATCGACCCAAAAAGGCAAAGACATATTGAAATTAGAATCAGAAATAATAAACGTCAAAGAAAAACTCGATATTTGATTGAAACAATATAAAAAAATCAATTTTGAAAATCAATCAATAGGAAAATGTTTAATATGGAGACACGACTTCCACTCCAGTATTGATATGAGCTATGTATATTGGCAAGGTTACGATGGTGTCACTGCTATGAAAGGATGTTTATTATGTGTTCGAAAATGAATTATGGATACTTTTATTAAAATAATTCACGTACATTGCACCCGCCACAATCTCAACCTGGCTCTTGTTAAAGCATCGGACATATCTTCCCTTCATAACACCCATGGCATCGTGTCCTATGTGTGCAGCTATTTCTCAATCTCTCTAAAAAGAAAAACTATTCTCCAAAAGTTTCTATCTGAGAAGAACAAATCGAAGCTCATTGCTTGGTGTGAAAATTGATGGATAGAAAATCATGATACCATCATTCGATTTATTGAACATTATGAGCCGCTTTTGAATGCACTGAAACATTTATCCGAAGACCACGATAAAGAAACCTCATGAAAATCAGGATCTCGTCTGTCTGCTATTGAGAAACGCTCCTTCGTTATATCATTACTTGTTACGGAAGATGTCTTCTCGTTAACAATTCAACTAGCTAAAGCCTTATAATCCGAATCCTAAGAGATAGCAGCATGCGTTGCTCAAGCTAAATTACTTTTGAGCACATTTGGTCGATCTCGTGAGCATAGTCAAGAAAATTTTCATAAAATCTTCACACGAGCTGATGTACGTGTTTTTGTTCAGATTATTCTGGAATCACAATTCCAAGGATCACTCAGCGCTCTGTGTATGGAATTTCTCAGTAGTTCTCACCTCCAGAAGACTATTATAAGACGACTGTTTACAATGTTTTTCTTTACAACGTTGAAAGACAACTTCGCGAATCACGATTAGATGTTTTCAATATTTTAAGCTCTTATTCCTTTCCACTGACATAAAACTTCCGATATCGACTTTGATTATATGAATCCTCTGTCGATTAGTGGCAATCAGAGTTTCGCCTTAACTCGGAAAAGTTGGTTCAGTGCCTCCTCAAAGACCAGATTGTGGCAGCGTTGAGAGTATTTCGTCAATGTGATATCCACTTTTTTTTCCAATTATTAAGATACTTCAATAAATTTTTCTAACTCTTCCAGTGACAACTGTCATAGCAGAAAGAACATTTTCCGTTCTGACTCAATTAAAACAAATACAAGAAGTAACATGAACGACAACCGACTAAGTGGTCAGGTGATGATATCAATGCACTGGGACATGCTAATGAAGTACTGAAAGAATTTGGCCAATCCCTACGATGATTTAGCTTGCTTATCCATCCCAGTACACAATCATTATTATCTTAATTGAATTCTTTATTCCTTCCAATTTCTATCGAATACACTGTAATTTAAATGTCCAAAAATCACTCATTCTAAACAATAAACAATTTGGAAACACTTTTTTACAAGACCAAAAAATCCTTAACGGTGTCAGTGTGTGTATGTGTGAGTGAATATATATATATATATATATATATGTGTGTGTGTGTGTGTGTGTGTTGGCGAGTGTGATTGTTGCTGAAAATGTGGAGTGTTCATCATTATCCACCTAAAACGAAATCCTGACTACGCTACTGATATATACACAACATATAAATTTAAATATCTTCTCTAAGAGTATATCTTATATATTACAACTGCTACCCATTTAAAATTAAATTATTGATTCCGATTCAAAGATTTATTAATTATAACACAATATCAATAATCTCGACTATTTAATGGGGAAAATAGAGATGTTATAATGACTCGCATTTTCAAAGCCTTTTCATTGGTTTACACTCTCAAACATACACATACTATCAACATACATTCAATCATACAAACAACTAACTCATATTATTGTATCATCACAACTGACTTTACACAATCAATTTCATCAGCAATCACACAATAATTATTATGTAACTAATCTTAATTATTTCAGTTAGTAACATGCAATATCTATTGCGTAACTATTCCTACTCACAACAAAAAGTCTATATTTTGATTTTATATATAATAATAATATTAAATAATATTTCAAGTATTCCTTTAAAAAATTATATTTTACATAAATATATGATAATCACTCCATAATAAATCTCTTTACTGATGGAAGGAGACGTGATCAGAAACAAAGAACCCTTGGAAACAAATAAGGTAATTAAAAATTATAAATATGGATTTATGACAATACATTAAAAAGCACAATTAACTGTTTGGAAAAACGATTTTTACCTAATAATAAAGTAAATTGCAACTTATTTTTATCACAGCAATTATGTTAAAATGAATCAAAACTATATAATAATCATTAAAATTTTCGAATTTGAATACTTTTATTTTGACTTTTAAAAACCCTGTGTACAATTTTCTTCAACAGTATAATAATCTATAATTAAATAATGAATAATCATTCGAATAGAATAAATATCTTCAGTATTTAAAGACTGAGGTCATTAAAGAATAATATATACTAGCGGAGTTATACACGGTGCATTTAGTAAATCTGACAGCACGTATTTAACGTAGCAGCAAATGATTCTATTATAGTTCTCTCGTAAAAAAAAATTTTGAAAACAAAAAAGCCGTCACATACTTTTATTTCATTTTTATTTTTCTATTTTACATTGTTTAAAAATACTCTTGTTCATTCGATATACATTTTCTTCTGTTTTATCAGGTTTTTTTAGTAAAAATAGAGCGTACCAAAACATACTCAATGCAAGAGAGATGATTCATTTACATATATTTTTTTAGTATGAAAATAAGCAGATAGAATGCTTGAAGTGTTCTTTGTGAGCACTCATATAGTATTCAGTTGACCTCACTCCTGAAGCTTAGATATTGGCAACTGATGCAATCCTATTAATCAATTATGGTTTAGATAGATCTGACATGTTGATGATAGTATATGAGCGTTCGGATGTCCTTCACTACCGACACACTTTTATATTTGGAAATACTGAAATCCTATTAATCATTTTTTTAAGCTGCATGGTCAAAGGGAAGTATGACTTTTTTTGGAAAGAAAGTTGAGGTCAACGGGAGAAGATGGAGATTTGTAAATGTTTGGTTCCATTGACAGTACCTTCTCCATAGAAATACCGAACAGACATTCTTCTTTTTATATATTTATAGATGTATTTATTTTGTTTTAAGATTTGTATTAAAAAATATTTCAAAAGGAATGTTAATATTCAATTTCAAAAGGGAGTTGAAATGAATTAACTTGAAAAAAATGTATTTTTCATGTAGAAAAATTATACAAAAAGATTCCCCATGTTATTTAATAAAAACAATTTAAATTTGTTTTAAATCTTTGAAAGAAAAAAGGCTTGTGAACATTGATGCTACTGAGTAATACACAATACTATCTATGAAATTAGAAGGACCACTGAAATTTTTGTTATGTCTGAAATGTCTGATACCGTAACAGAATTTTAAATTTTTAAATAATGTTAACTGTTACCTCTGAATCAATTGGATTTGGATTAGAAAAATTGGTTGTCTGTTTGTTACGGCTACCGAGATTGTTGAGCGATAATTTGGTTACATTGATATCATCAATAGGACAAGTTGCACTTCGATGTAGTAGCCAAGGATCAATGCAAGCTGTATGAAAAATATGTTGACAACGAGGTAGTTTCCTTACGATATCCCCTTGCTTATAAGACATAAGACATATTCGGCACTGATGTCCTGGTTGACAGAGCTTACTTTTGGTCGTTAATGCCCACGTTGCAAATTGGTTTAGATCTTGTTGTCGAAGATTACTTCCTTCTCCAGGTCTAAAAGTGTTTCAAAATAATTACTATTATCTAGTAAGTTAAAAAAATTCTAAGAATGACTCAACAGACAAAACAGAATGTAGTAAACTTTCAGAAATGTTTTACATTTAACATTTTTTTAATTAACATACATAGAACCTTCAATTAGTCTCTAAAGTCTAGACAAACTAATAAGATAGATAGAAACCCTAATTTTTTCATATAACTGCATATATATATATATATGGTAAAAATCAATATATGTTTTAAGATATTACTTTTGTTTATATTTTTAGTACATCATTTTCAAATTTCTGTTACATGATGATGCATCAAATGGAGTACAGAATGTTTATCAAGTTTATTTTTGTTTTGCTTGTGCGAAGCACCACTGAATAATATGCTACAATATACATACAAGTATGATTTTCTATCTTATGCTATCGTGAAAAAGTGAGTGAAGTATTTTAAAAATGGTAGCACTTCTTTGTTCGATGGTGAAAGAATGGGAAGGCCTCAAGAGATTCAGATGAAATTAAGGAAAAAATAAAAAAAATATATTGTAAAAGATGAACGCAAGGTCTCTTAAAATGCTGTCCATTCATCTTCAAATCAAAGTGGAAAGCAATTAAACAATGGTTAAACATATGGGCATTTGAAAACTCTGCTCACGGTTTGTATCCTAGTTTTCGACTGGAACAATTATGAATCGTCGAATGGAATGCAGTGTTGAAGTTTTAGAACTTTATAACTGTTTCCTAAGTAACATTATAACAACTGGTGAAACAACTCAATATAATTACTAAGTGTCCGTTATATTTAAAATGCGTCCCACATTTTTAGTTATGAGCAAATGTTTTCCTGTGGTTTTCTTTAATAAGAGAAAATTTATTTTATTATTTTAAGTCGTTTCAAAAACGTGTTTACTTAAAAAAAATTATATTTAATTTATTTAAGTGTTTTTAATAGTACAAGGCAATTTATCATTGTGAGGAATATTTTAAATTTGGTATGTTAAAATTGGTTTGTTGAATTTTGTATTTTGAGTTTAGTATTTGGAAATGTGTTTCTCCCACCCAGATGGAAAATTGATATTTTAGATGTTCGCGATAAATAATTATTCAAGTATAATTTGCATTTTAAAGTACACCCAACTCTTTTTTTGCACGGTAGATACATTCTTTAGTTGACCGTGCAAAAGAAAATCGTGTAAAAAAATACCTGTAATACATTTAAATTTAAGGATGCGTACGACAACTAAAAAAAGTCGCGTAATTTAGAAAAACCCCTAAATATTTCTTTAAAAAGTCGTGCAAAAAAAATAATAATAAGATAAATCTTAAGTATAAAAAATATAAAAATCGCCTTTATTACAAAAAATAAAAACTAAATTCAAATAAGCACGAAAGAACATTAATATAATGATTATTCGAGTATAATTTGCAGTAAAACATAAGATATTTAAAAAACTTTAAAATATTAAATCGTTTCAAATTTTCATATTAAAATTTAAATAAAGTAAANNNNAGTTTTAACTAAGTTTTGAATTAAATAAATGTTCTTTCTTTCCATAAAATAATTTTTAAATAAAATTAAAATGTAAATAAAATTATTACTAAAATTACAAAATTTGAACTTTAAAAATAAAATCTGAAAATAATGAAAAATTTGTTCGAATAGTTGTTTATTAAAAAACATTAACTAAAAGTTAATTAACGATGTCGAATTACAAAAGTTTTGCTGAGAGTTGTCCAAAAGACAATTCTAATTGTATTGAAAATAAAAGTTCGAAAACCCATGTTGGTGTTCTTAATAATCATATTTTAAATATTTTTATACATTTTCAAAATTTCGAACAACCTTCTGGATGTTGTTTCAATCTCTTATTAAAGATTGGTTTACCAAGAAAAAATATCAAAATAATATCAAATAATTAGGATTTATTTCTCAAAAAAACATTCTCATGGCAAATTATTTATTAATTTTCATTTTACATGTTATCTGAAAAGATTCACATTTTTTCAACAAAAGGAAATGCATCAACACATCAGCATCATAGATGTATCAATTTTAATTTTAGATCTAGAGAATGAACCACTTCATGTTCCGGACAACAAAAGTTACTTATAGTCTCTTAAATTAAGATATTTGAAATTATTTTGATACATTTTTTTAAAAATATTTTTTCAAAATATATACAGTACGACCTCGTTTTGGGGAAACCCAAACTGCCGGGAAAACCTTTTTTTGGGTGGAAACCTCGGTTCTGGGGAAAATTTTATCACCTTAATAGTAATCAGGGCTCGAAGTGAGCCGGGATGTGCCGGTATGCCATACCGCCACTTGTTTTCGAGGCGGTATGACATACCGGCACTTATTTGATTTTAAGGCAGTATGTTGACTGGACACTTAGTGAGATCTGTAGTTACTATAGTTACCATTACACACGCTGGTGTATATCTTTATTGTGTAGTCAATAAGATTTAAACGGAGAATGGTTTTTGGCTTCCCTCAGGGTTCGTTAATGTGTGGGGGTTGTATACAATTTTGGGTGAGCGGAAATGAAAAGAAACCACTGTTTTTTTAAATATATTAAAAAATCGGGGAGGGGCGTGGGAGTTGACGTCAGGGTGTTGGCGTTGGGCAGCGGAGGAGCAAAATCACTGTATGGCCGGTTTCCGCATACCGGCATTTATTTTTTCCCACTTCGAGCACAGATACTAATCCTTATAAAAACGAATTTTTATAAAGAAATGAACCTCCAAATGAGAAAAATTAGTTAAAACTTTAAAAATTTTGAAAACTTAAGTTAAAAAATTTTTAAATCTTTGTTTAAATATTTGATTTATTAAATTTTGAAATTCAAAATATTCAATCCGGTTAGGAATATTACAATTCTTAATTTTTAAATATATTTTCTGAAATTTAGAAGGAGTATGACCAAGAAATTAAATCAAAGTGAAAAAATCAGAATAGGCAATGATATACAGTCAGGTCTGTATAAGGATTCATTTATTTGCGAGAAATATGGCATCTCTAAAGGAAGTCTACACCGGCTGAAAATGAAAAGGAATGAAATCCTATGCCAAGGCTGCTCTACATCAAATGAGACTACAAGGTACCAATTAAATACAGAGGTTTACGAGGTGTTTCGTTCTCTCAGATGCAAAGGTTTCCCGGTTAATGGACCAACTTTAAAACTTATTGCTCGTAAAATCGCAAATAGACATTCTAATAAAGACTTCATTGCTTCAAATGGTTGGCTCCACAGATTTAAGAAACAGTTTGATATAAAATTCAAAGCACTTCAAGGCGAAGCACGATCAGCTGATAAAGAAGGGACTGAAAACTTTCGCTCGACATTTAATGATTTAATCAAAAAATATGGCGAAGAAAACATCTTCAATTGTGACGAAACTGCAATTTTTTATAAAACTCTGTCAAAAAAAGTTTTGTTGAAAAAAATGAATCATCCAGCGGACATAAAATGAAAAAAGAACGTCTCTCACTTCTTTTATGTTGCAGTTACACAGGAGAAAAATATAAGCCGCTTATAATAGGACGGTCAAAGTCACCAAGAGTATTGAGAGGAGTAAACCTAAAAGCCATAGGCATTGAATATGATGCTTTCTACAAAGCCTGGATGACCAAAAGTATCTTTGAGAATTGACTATCTCGTTTTAATGAAGAAATAAGGGGAAAAGGAAGAAAAGTAGCACTGCTAATAGACAATGCAACTTGTCATGCTACTTCTATCCAATATTCAAACATTGATGTAATATTTTTTCCAAAAAACACGACTTCTTTAATACAGTCATGTGATCAGGGGATAATAGAAGCGTTTAAAAATCATTTTAATAATTGGATGATGAGAACAATTATCTATGACAAAAATCCTACAGTTGAAATAGATGAAGTTATAAAAGAGATCACAATATTAGATGCAATGTCATGTTCAAAAATGGCTTGGGATGAAATAACTTAATCTACAATACAAAATTGCTTTGAAAAGGCCTTGGAAATTGAAATTTATGACAGTAGAAAACAACAGGACAACAAAGAATGTCCGATTGATCAGGATATTGTGGAAAATGCAATTTTA
>MQRK01190306.1:32869-46601 GCA_001938485.1 Girardia tigrina | reverse complement strand
TATATATATATATATATATATATATATATATATATATATATATATATGATACCCCCCAATAAGTCTCGAATACATTATCAGTTTAACTTATAAATAGGTAATTTTTACATAGAATTCCAAAAAACACAAAATGATATAAATGATATAAAAACACAACGTGATATAAATCTATATAAACATATTGAGTTCTATATTGCGTATACATTGCGATTTTATTACAGGAATAGAAACAGCTCGTAAAGACGAGTCCATTAAATACCCGGAATGAAGGTTTAATAAAGTATCAATTTAATATATTTTTTGTGATATATTCCTTTAGTATTATAAGTAACTGTAATACAATTCGTTTTACTGTAACATGAGTCATGTGTTCTAATTTTTGTGAAAATTGATTTTTTTTTCGTCATAATCATGTACTAAAGCGTGGAATTTTGTAGTGTAATAAAGTTTTTTGTTTTGAAGAATTTTACGGGAAGGAAATTATTGAGGAATATATAGCTTGATGTAAGCCCCTCCAACTATTATTTATGATTTGAATGCGCAATTAAACTATATTAGACAGATTGTTTTTGATAAGGAAAGTACCAGAAGACGTGTGGAAATTGACAAAAACATTAAAGAAAAATTGGAGACTATTGTCAAATTTGAAAGACGCATCACATCAGCAGCGGGAATGTGAGCAAAGGAAGTTTGGATTCCTTAATAAATTTTATGGGTCTCAGAAAACTTTCTTCAAGGTTCGATGCACTCTTCTTAACAAATGAAATATGTGAAAACAGCCTCACTTCGTGTCAGGCAAATCCCATGACATTTGATTAAGTTGGAAATATTTTCATGTACAACATTGTTACAGCTGATGAAACCCTGATCTCTCTCTACCTACCGGACATGTAACCAGGAATCTTAGAAGTGGAAATTCCCAAATGATACGAGCACAAAGAAGCTACAAGTTACATTTTGCGACTTTAAATCTCTAATGCTAACAATTTGTTTTGGATTTCCATGGCTTGGTATTGATAGACTTTGTCTGACAAGGATGTGAAAATTAACTCATGTTACTATGTCGAACAAGTCTAGAAAGCGAGGAAGTCATGACTATAATCCCCCAAATACAATCTCTATTTTCTCCAGAATAATGTCCCAATACTCAAAAGTACATTTTCTAAAAGTAAAATCAAGAACAATGATTTCCACAGCCTCCTACACTCTCTCTGATAAATCGTACTTTGTGTCGAGTGATTTTTATTTGTTCCTCCATCTTAAAAAACATCTAAGAGTTAGACATTTTAGAATTAGGAGGTGGTGCGAGAATTACAGGAGAATCATGCAATCATTTTTTTATGAAAGTGCCTTCTTGGATCTGGTAAGATACTGGAAAAAGTGTGTACAGAACGATGTGCCTTATATTGAAAAATAAATATCTATACATAACCCCCAATGTTGATTAAAAAAAGAATTCATATATCATGTTCTTTTCTAATTCTATCCGGGTATTAAATGGGCGCTCCACGTATAGAAATATATTGCAAAATTATAGTATTCTTGACTCACCACCACAAAGCCAATCATGATCCCCTCAAAAAATTTAGGAACTACTTTTTGAAAAGTCAGAGAATTTACAAACTAATTTTCATGATCTACGGGAAAACTTGAAGTCACCATGGAAGAAGATACAGCAAATTATAGAAAAGGAATAGTATACATACAAATTATATTTCATAGAAATAATTCCACAAATTAATTCACATATTTTTAACATTTTATAAAATTATTTCACTCATTAAAATCAACATATTGTTTTTGGTGTTTATTGCAGATGTTTTCCTAAACTCAACGCAAAAGACTACTTTATTGATTACATTCTTTTAGAATCTCCTTTTACCCTCACATAAGTGCGACGCTATTTTCATGTGCTTAATTTGACAAAACAGAAAAAAAACGATTATGCAAACAAAGTTGTTAATAAACTATTTTTACTTCTCTTTGAATAATTGAGAGTAAACTTTTAACAATATTTCCATACAAATATTGTAAATATGCTTTTGTTTCTTGGTTTATGTTGACACTGCAAAGTCGATATTTGCTTATGAGATTGTGAACCCGAGACTCCCATACCCTTCTTGGGTAATCCTTTGTCAGAAATTTACAATAATTCTAGAGTTTAAACTTCGATTAGGTTGTTTTCATACATCTTTTAATATCATCTTTTAATAATATCTTTTAAAAAGATTCAGTGTCAAACAAGAAGCATCAGTTTGAAAATGGCTCTGTTGGAATACGAACTTGTATTTACGTTGTAATTGTATGTGAAACACAATGAAACTACATAATATTTCTATATACTTTTCAGAATTTTGCTTTCCATTCATTTATTGAATCAAAATTTCAAAAGAATGAAGACTCATTCGCAAAATCATAATTCTACCACCACCAGCATGACGGTTAGGATCCCCAGTTACGATGGCAACCTAAATAATTTTTTCTTCGAAAAACGACTTTATTACAGGTAAATCAAGGTGATCTGTCAACCACTGTTTGCGGTTGTTAATTTTTGATAAGTGTTTGGAAAAGAGAACATAATTTCCCGTTTTACTTTTTTTATAATTGAATCAAACTTTTTTCAAAGAATGATCTACTGTTTTGAGAGATACTAATTCGAGTTCATTCTTTATTTTTCGACTGTCAGTCTTACAATCAGACTGATTCATTTTCTCCACTTGTTTTTTTTTAATCTTAGTAAATAAGTTTAACCCACTTTTTTTCTTTAGTGCTCTCATTTTTATTGTCATTATAGTTATTTTTAACAGCACATTGAATAGTAGCTATTACATATTGTTGACGGTGACCAGACAATTGCATAAAGACAATTGTGTAGAGATTATTAAATTATTATTGTAGTGCCCTACTTATTATGGTTATTAAAATTAATAATTAAAAAGATTATTGAAATTGATAATTATGGATTTTTTGATTAGCAGTTGAAGAGTTGTTTAATAATAAATAAATTTATTTCGTTCGTGGATTTATTATTTCGATAGATTGAGGACACCTTCTGTCCTCAACAATTATTATTAATGATTATTAAATTATTGAGGATTTTTAATGAAATGATGACACATATACAATTCCAATATTTCCCAAATTCTATTTGATTAACAGTTATTTATATTTTTTAAATAACAAGCTAAAAATCCAAAGAAATAAAAAGATTCATTAATCATTTATACAAAATTATTGATAAAATTAATTTCATTAAAATTTTGATAAAATTATTTATTAAATTATTTTCCAATCTCTTCAGATACTTGAATTTGTCCCCATCAATATTGTATTCATTGACTTCAATCTGTAACGGTTTATGGTTAGGGTTATGGATTAGGGCTACGGTTTATTTAATGATATAAAATAAATCATTTTTTAAGTTATAAATTTTTATGTACGCAATTGTCATGGAACTGTTGACCTATCTTCACAATTAATAGAATCAGAATTTCTTTAAAAATTTCCAATTTATTTTATGACATGTTTTAAAGAGTTTAAATATAAATATTTAAACAAAATTATTTCTATTTATTTTGAGGAATTTTCCTTTTTATAGAATGTACACGGGAAAAAATTAAAATTATTTATAATCTACATACTCATATTTATTTTAAAATTTTTATTTCACAAAACATTTATTTTTTTCAAACATTTACACCTTAAAATTCCCAACCAAGTTTCTCATGTCATCATATTTTTAAACTATTTCAAATTTTCTTCTATTTTTTAAAATTATTTATTTTGTTAATTTAACCTTTCTTTGATTTTAAATTGACATTTTCTAAAATTTCCATTTTTACTTTTTCTATTTGATTCCAATTTTTTCAAAAGTTTTCTGCATCGTTACTGATTTCCTTTTTAGTATTTGATAGTTGTAGTTGGTGGACTATCAAACCCAAAGATTATCTAGTTTTCCAAAACATACCTCATGCCAAAACATAAAAGATTGAGTCAATTTATAGTCATTAATTCTTGAATACAATTTTTTTAATCTTTATTTACTTAAAATCTAATTGTCATAATTATCACCAACAATTAATCTTAAAAAAACTGAATAATTATTTGACAAAATTGTTTTCATTTTCTCTCCCGAAATAAATTAAACAAAAAGAAAATAATTTATATATTTGTGAAAATAGGAATGAAATTTTTGAACGAAATGTCATCGGTCGACCGCTTATCATTCGTTTGTTAAACCTAGTAACCCCCGGTGGACGATGACCGCTTCTTTAATATTAATTGTGTTGAAATATGCAGCATTTATTCATTTATTTATATATCACAGTCATTTAAATAAATATTGCGGAGGAATTCTTCATGGGTAAAAAAACTTAAAACCGAAATATTACTTCAATTATTTTCTCTTTAAATTTTAATTGTAATGCATCTCAAAAAAATATAAAGAACTGTTTAAATAAAACATTGAAAATTTTTTCTTAGCGTTGAGTTATAAAATAAAAATTCATGAAAAAACATATATGCAACTTAAAAATCGGTATAGTATGTACCATAATGTTTTTCGAATAAGTCCTCGATCGGATCCGACTGGCACTAGTTGGTGCTCCAACGGACATCAGTGATCGGTCCGACTCACTGCAACTTCCTGAAACGCGGATTTGTACTCGTTGCTGTCAGGGTAGTTCCAGGCAGTTTGGGATCGACCAAGCCGTTGACTGTCAACCCAAAAGCGCGACTGTGGCAGCTGCATGTGTATGCTGGGCACCGCCGAAGTGTGTGAGGCGGGGGCATTGGCAGACTAGTCGTTTAGGGTCGGTGTTTCGGTCAATGTGCGCCGGTTCTCCGTTCTGCACCGCCTTAACATGTGTCGGTGGGATCCGCTTGTGACTGTGGGCGGTCTCTAGGATCCACTCTCGCCACACCGGGTGGTTTGGTTGGGTGGACAACCCGTGTCGATAGTACCCCACCAGTGGACAAGTGACGGTATCATCAGTCGGTATTTGTCCCACTAGATCCCATATTATCGCTGTTAATCACTTACAAAAAAATTAAAATCCGATTCGATCGACGAAAATCCATAATTCCGTAGATAAATCCAAACAGAAAAAAATGTGACTCGTAAATATATTTTTTAAACACACCAGCTTTTTAGTCAATTATTAAAAAAATTTAATTTTGTTACACAAAAAAGAAATTTTTTGTTCGTTTTTTTAATCTTCGAGCACCACACGCTTGAACTAATTTCCTGTTGAAAACCCTCAATGAGATTTCTGACTTTTATTTTGATGTAAAGAACATATTATAATCATATCAAATGATTTCAAGAAACAACATTAAGTTAACATTGCAGCATTCAATATATTTATTCTCATGGGATAAACACTCATAGATCATGAATATAAATGGTCCAATTTGTAATCTGTATCCAATATAAACTCAAAAGGAACGGAAAATATTACTATACTGATCAAATTAATGATCAATCTATAATAGTATAAGTCGATCAATTATGATCAGTTATGATAGCTCATCCTGAGCTTATTCTGAAATATGATAATTGTCAATTGTTCCTTGATTCTGCTAGTGGTAAACGCAAGTTTCATTTTCATAACAAAACAAATAAAAAAATTCTAAATGAAACATTTAAATATGGAAATTTATACTGTTCTCACCAAAAACCTCAATAGATCTTTCATAAATAACAAAGGTTTTGACTCGTTATAGACATGAAACTTGTATGAACTAAAGTCAAATTTTATTGATAATTTACCAACACAAATATTTATGTCATTCATAAAAGTATGCATCATATTATCGACAGACTTTTGCAATTTGAACTGTAGCTTGTTGATGCTATTTGAATAAAAATTTGGTGGCCGAGAATCTATAAATTTCAGGAAGGCTATTTTTACATCATATTCGGAATTGAATTTTATAAATTGAATTGAAAAAAATCGGTGAAATTGAGTAAGAAATGGTAGTCAGTGATACTGTCTGGTGAGTATGAAAGATGATGCAGATGTTCCAACTCAAGTTTATGTAGTTTTGTCACGGTCTTAAGTGCAGTATGTGGATTTCCATTGTCGACCTGTTTAACAAACGCGGCTACGTTTCGTTGAGTTATGACATTATATCTTCAAATTGGTTGAAATAGACATCTTCTGTGATCAACGAATCATGTTTTATGATGTCATAATGAATTACACCTGTGGCAGTCTACAAAACACTTAACATCAGTTCCTTTCGATGAATGTTGTGTTTTGGGCTGTGTTTTGGTGCTTCATTCGTGTCTAATTAGATTGCGAAACATATGTGATTATCATATTAGATTTACGTTTAATCAAAAAGATTCAATCAACAATTCGTTTCAAAAGGTGATCACATTTATAACTAGAAAGCATCAACAAGCAAACATCCAAACGCTGTTGTTTCTGCTTTTCATTCAACCCATTTGGAATCAATTTATCTAACTTTTTTCACTTTACCCATTATAGTAAAGTGATTCAATATTGTTTGGTTAGCTATACATTATGAGCACTTTGTTATAAATCCAACTCCATGGTTACTTTCAGTTCCTCATTCTGTTCCTGGGCTACCCAGAGATTCATAATTGAGGTTAGAATTACCTTTTGCAGGATTATCTGATGATAGTAGCATTGTATCTGAATACACTATTAATGTTTCACATGGTTTCTGATGCTTAGGTTCCATATAGATTCTCGTATTTCATAATAGTTCAAATTTCTACCTTTTAATTGTTTTAAATACTGATTATTAAAACAAGTTATCAATAATTTTAATTAATTTTTATTGATGTGTTCAATAACCAAGATATGTTGCTATCAAACCAAAAAACTGAGCAAAAAATATTAGGTCATTGTCAAATTATAACTATTTGAATTTATTGTAATCATGCCTACAAATTTCATACTTGACAACCTAATAATATTAACATATTTTCTTTAATCAAATATGATTAAAATTGAATTAAATATTTTGTTACATTAGTTTTCTGATTTTCACTGATCATTCTGAAAAGAATTAAAATAATTTGGACACAAAATAAAAATGTTAACACTCATTTGTAACATCACAGCTTCTTTAGAAGAAAAAAAATATTATTTATTATTTTATTTAATAATCATTTAATGGTCAAACACCTTGTAAAATCAGTAAACACAAAAAATAATTAATTAATTCTTTTCTTATAAATTAAGAAAATAAAGCAGATACAAAAAAATCTATAGAAAGTGTACTTGATTTACAGAGAAAATTATTTCACAAAAGGAAAAAAAAATCCCAACAACTGTTGTCTTATGAAAGGAAAAATAAATTGACAAAATAATTTTGTTGAAATCTAATCTCACACATTTTTTGATGATTGAAACAAAATAGAACAATAAATATCAATTCAAACAAAAAATATAATGAATTAATACATTATATATATATATATATATATATATATATATATATATATACTTTCAAAAATATAAACCGAGTAACATTAATCATCAGGAGTGAAAAATTTTTCATATCGGAAAGAAAAGAAATTGATAATTATTTTACTTTTTCAAGTATTAGAAAAATAATTTTATTTTCTTTAATTTTTATATTTTTTATCGATTATATAAAAGAGATTTCATATCGACTAAATCATGTATTTATTATGCTTTTTAATAATAAATTATCTGTTTTTAATTTAATCTTTCATAGTAAGGAGGAAAAACTTCATATAATATATTTATATTATAATAATAATCAACATAAAATTCTTAAATTATATATTTTGTATGAAATTATTTGAGTCTTGTAAACTCTAATTTGATATTTTTGACAAAAACTAATGCATAATAATCAGCGATTATAATTTTAAAAGTGTAGAGTAGTGTTATTACCCATTTAGAATCTTAATTAAAGACTTTAATGGTCTTATCAAAGCTCTTCTGTATAACAGAATACTCATCTTTTAAAACAAAAGATATTATATTCTTACAATACATCCAATGATCAGAAACCTTAATCGATCAACGTGATTGTAAATGCTCACTGATTTCGATTTAGTCTCTCTAAAGTGCGATTTTGTACACAAATGACAATTAAATTTATAAACAAGATTAGCTCTAAATCCATAAATCGTTTGTAATTTTTCGCGAGGAAGCTTTAAACTTTGGATGTCCTTGAAACCATTTTTCGTATTTTCTTCTTTATTGCTTTTTTCAAACGGTGTTTGTGCATTAAAATTAAAAAAATGTAACCTAAATATTCATTTTCATTGTCCCATCATTAACTTCACATTGGATAAAATATGTAGACAAACATGAGTTTAAAAGATTTAAAAGACGAAACAATTAAACAGTATTAACAAAATATTACAATACTATATACTGACGGGTTTAAAACATATATGAATGGCATTTGTAATAATTTAGGTAGTGTCAAAGTGGTTTAAACGACATATTAACTTCAAATATACCTTTCAAATAAATCGAAAATGATTTTTAGGTTGCAGTTATCACGGGTGTAAAAACTCGTAATTTGGAGAACAGAAAATTCGCGTGCACAGGATAATCAAACTACCAAGAAGAAAAGAGAAAAACAATAGGTCAACCGATTTCCGACAATCTATCAATCTATTATTTATCACAAAAGAGTTTTGTGGCCCACATTTGAGAAACAAATATTCATCTCAAAACCCGGATTAATGAGCATTTACAATCAAGTCGATCGAGTAAGGTTTTTGATCAATGTAAGAATATAATTCTATTGTTTCTAAGAATAACTTTTCTTTTTTACAGAAGAATTTGGATTCACATCATAAAGACATTCACATCATTGATAAGACGCTACAACTCAATAATTAACATTCGCAATTGACAATGTAAAGCTATCCAAATTCTTATAAATCTTTAATTAAATAAATAAAAATTATCAATTATTATCCAGCAATATAAACTATTTAACTATTTTACCATTTATCCTAAAAAAATTTCAAAGTAGCGTTCAACCATTTTGTAACGAATTATAAGTGCTGATGATGATGTAGGAAACATTTAAAAATGTACAAAAATATTTTTCTGAAACAAGCTTTAACTAAATTATTTATCAAATATTTTATAGTATATTATGAATTACTAGCGCACATACCCACCGTTCATTTAAAAAATCTTATAGCACATATTTTATGTATGGGCAAAATAAATACAAGTATAAGGATTTAAGTAGATATGATGTGGTTATAAAAGCGGATGAGAGCTCAGCTCAGACAATCTTCAGTCGCTTTCGCTACCTAGAAACTTTGAAATTTTGAAATTATGTTATCATATTGACCAGTCTTTTTAACTGTCCATGTAGCTCAACAATTAGTAATGGTACAGCCTACACCAAGAAAAGAATGTCTAATTTTCGGAAAATTTGAAGGTTTGAAGAATGATTGTCGAAAATTTGGTTAATTGAGTAATACGATCTTCAAACGAATAGCGAACAGACAAAATTGTTATCACAATAGATAACGCGAAGTTTTTTTCATTGGTTCATTAATGTGTATTCGAAAAAAAACTTTACCTGTTCCTGTGTATGACGATGTTGTGTAAAAGTATGTTTTATATGTACATACCGCCTTCAAATGAAGAGTGAACAGACAAAGAGACATTCATCGAATTAAATTTAAAATTGTGTTCAAGCAACAAATACATAAAATAAATGGTTCTTTCAAAAAACACCCGTCATAAGATACAAATGTTACAGCAAATTCTTGTTCTTTTTGTGTGATTAAATAAGTTAATATAAGTTTTAATTTAAGTAATTGTTTTATTTTATCAAACGCATTAAAAAGTTCTATTCTAACATTTTGAAACTTTGTCTGTGTGATGATTTTAGACGTCGAATTTCACAGTGTTATGAAGTTTTAGTGTTGCAGAAGAAGATGTGCAGAGAAATGTACGATCTTTTGTTGTCAACATACCTAAATAACGCCTGACAATTGTTAAATATTGGGTCAGAGAGTTTAATGATGGTCGCACCTCCATTTTTTATCTAGAAAAATCAAATCGTCCACGAGAACATTTTGACATAGTTAATGAAAAAATTTAGAAGATGGTTCAAAATTAGTGTCAAATTACCACAAAAATGCTGTCAATGAAGCTCAACATTTTAATGGTACAGCCTACACCAAATTGAAATCCATGAGTATCAGTGAACTATGCTCTATATTCGTACCCCGCTTCTTGACGGGTGAAATCATGTGAAACAACTTGATGTACAGTCAGTAAAACTTTTACCTGCGACCCTGTATGGTGTGACTTTATGGCAAATTTAATTGTGGAGAATGAGACCACACTCAATATGTATTTGCCGTAAAACGAAGCGCGAATCAGCAGAGTGGAAACTGAGTAGAGAGAAGCCGTCTTTGAAGATGTCAGTGGGGACAAGTCATGAAAGAGCCATGATACTACCAATTTACTTGAATCATAAAGGTGTTATTCTCATATATTAGCGGATAAAGGCATAACTATCAATGCATATTACAGCAAACTCGTGGAAACAGTCAGAAAGAATAAACGCTAGCAGAAGAACACACCACTATGATTTCTCCACGACAATTCTCTAGTGCCAACAGTGAATATTTTTTGGAACATCATTGAATACTTTGAAGAATTTGAAGGTTCCCGTGGATTTTTTCTTTCTTTGTTGCATACCCCCAGAACTTTTTAAAAACTCGTTTTCTGAGTTAATTATTCATTGACAAAGTTTGTGAATAAAATGAGGATTATGTTGAAAAACGATACATACATACGTTAAGCTTGTTGTGTTATAAAAATGGCCCTTTTTGAATTAATCTTCTTTGTCAGGCCCAATACTGTACAATCAAAGCGAGTTGTAAATCAGAAATCGATTTTGAAAAATTAAATTGACCAAAAAAATCTTGATTTGAATGTATTATTGTGATTTCGATTCTGAGCTTTGACTTTTGCGATTAGAATTTTTATGATTGAAAACAATTGGGATTCAAAATTAAATTTTTATTGAAGTTTCGTGTATTTGACACTGATTCTGTGTCGATTCAGTAATGAGATTTAGTATGCTTGAATTTTGGTTTGAATTATTTTTTGTTTAGAATTCATCTCTATGGTAGCGAGATTGAAACTTTCAGACTTTAGTTTTTGGCGATAGTTTTTGTATAAGTACAATTTACAAATTATTATTAAGTTATTAATTATATCTCAATAAGTTTTGACCCTTCTGAGTTAACTCTTAAAAATCCAAAAGGACCCATGCTAAAACAATGATCTATCTATAATATGAATCATTGGTCAAACACCGAAGTCATTATTACGGCAGTTAGCTGGGGTAACTCAAGTTCAAGCGTTTCTCAAGTGGTGACGTCAATTTGAAAGACCAACCTCGCTCTGGGCGCTCATCTGCTGTTGATGATGACACTCTACGTCAAGTTGTGAAGGAGCAGTCCTACATTAGTACGTTGGATATGACAATGGAATACCGGAAAGGTGAAAAACACTCTTACGTCGATGCAATGTCGAGAAATTCCTGTGAAATGTGTGTACAATGTCAAACTATGCATGAGGAAGCTAAGAAGGGTAAACTTAAAACAAGAATCCTAGCGTTAGACGATGAATCCAAAGGATTCAAATGGCAGAACGATAATGACGAGATAAAACAGATTAGATCAGATATCAAAACTGAGAAAACAAAGAAATATTTACTGAAAGATGATATAGCAACGATAATGGATAACAAATACTGGATTCCGAAAGGTAAAAGGACTGAATTCGTGGAAGAAATACACAAGATGCTGTGTCACGCTGGTAGCAAGAAAGTTAATAATTATTTGAAAGATGATTTCGATATGGAAGATATGAGAAAAACGATAAAGGAAATTGTGCAAAGTTGTATGAATTGTCAGAAAAGAAAGACCCTAACAACAAAAACAAAAGAGAAACATATTAAACAATCTGCTGATGAACCATTCCAAAAAATATATATGGATTTCTGCGGACCTTTCAAAAGAAATATTAATGGATGTCAATACATACTAGCGATAATCGATCAATTTAGCAGATACATTAGTTTAAACGCAGTAGCTCATCAAGACGAGAGAACCGTGCGAAAGGTCTTACTAGACAAATGGATTTAGAAATACGGACCACCAAAAGAAATCCATGTCGATAGATAAAAAACATTCGAATCAGCCCTTTTTAAAGAAACAGCAAATAGATTTAAAGCTGAGGTAGTATATTCCAGTCCTTACCACCACAATACCAATTGGATTGTTGAGAGACAATTCAGAACAATTAGGGATGCCATGAATATGCGGATGAAAGACGAGGTCCACAAAGATTGGACGGAAACCCTGTTAGAAATATAGTTTATGCTAAATAGCACAATTCAGGCAACCACAGGGATATCTCCAGCTGAAAAAATCTTTGGTAGAAAACTAAGACATTGGTGAAAAAACACCGATGGAAAAAGACATGTCGAAAAGGAAATGAATAAAAGCACGAATCAGACGAAACGAGTATGCCGAATTGGAGATAAAGTGCTTATAAAGAAAGAAAACGTAACGAAGGATGAGGATCGATATATGGACCCAGCCACAATAAAGAACCGACGACATGAAAGAAGTTACGAGATACAATTAGATGATGGCAGAATATTGATCAGAAATGTGGAATGACTGAAGCCATTTAAATCGAGGGGGGTGTGAGGAATATTTTAAATTTGGTATGTTGAAATTGGTTTGTTGAATTTTGTATGTTGAGTTTAGTATTTGGAAATGTGTTTCTCCCAGATGGAAAATTGATATTTTGGATGTTCACGATAAATAATTATTCGAATATAATTTACATTTTAAAGTACAGCATAAGATATTTAAAAACATTAAAAATATAAAATCGTTTCAAATTTTCATATTAAAATTTCAATAAAGTAAATAGTTTTAACTAAGTTTTGAATTAAATAAATGTTCTTTCTTTCCATAAAATAATTTTTTAAATAAAATTATTACTAAAATTACAAAATTTGAATTTTAAAAATAAAATCTGAAAATAATGAAAAATTTGTTCGAATAATTGTTTATTAAAAACATTAACTAAAAGTTATCAATTTAGAACGATGTCGAATGACGAGAGTTTCGCTGAGAGTTGTCCAAAAGACAATTCTGATTGTATTGAAAATAAAAGTTCGAAAACCCATGTTGGTGTTCTTAATATGTTTTATTTCTAATCAATCTAAAATAATGTTTGTGAGTGGTTCCTTAACGTTTGTTGAGTTTAATAGTAAAGTAAACACGAATGCCTTGTAAAATTTTTATATGAAACAAAATAAACCTCATAGTTATAAAATTAACAAAATACAATCTTGAGTTTATATGTAACATATTTCACTATCGAGAGTTAAGTTTTCAAAAAATAAGATCCCAAATAGAAGCCAAAAATGAAACATTTTTTCAGAAGATCCTCAAGGTAGAACCATCAAGGGTATGAACTCTCTAAGAAACATGATACTAAAAATTAATTTTGTTAAATAATAGTGCATTAAAAATTTAAAGAAAGAATTTTTATTATATTGATTCCATAATATTTCGAAACAAACTGAGACGAAAATGACCTTCAAGAATGTAAAATACGTTTTTGAAATTGTTTGATTAAATATATATATATATATATATATATATATATATATGTATATTTTTAATAATTTTATTTTTGTGGTA
>MQRK01190268.1:12310-24593 GCA_001938485.1 Girardia tigrina | reverse complement strand
TTAAACGTTTAGAAATGGCTTGTTGAGTGACTTCCAATGTTTTTCCAAGTTCTTCTTGAGTTTGACATGGATCTTGATCGAGTAATGCCTCCAATTCTTTTTCTTCAAACTTTTTTGATTGACCTGATCGCTCTTTGTCTTCTGTGTCAAAATCGCCACTTTTAAATCGTGCAAACCACTGCTGACATACTCTAACCTCTGGAGCATATTCAGGATAAGCTTCTGAGAGTAAACGATGTGCTTCTGTTGCACTTTTCCTTAAATTAAAGAACAAAAGCAAACCTCCCCGCAAATGCTGTTTTATTGGAACGTAATTTGACATTTTGACTGTAATAAAAAAATTTGTGTGTTTACTAAAAGTCAATAAAGTTGACTATTGACTACATAAATAGATATGAGGTTAGTAACAAATTCGAAATGAGGTAACAAATATGAAATGATGTAACAAATACGAATATAAGGTTATTTCGTAACAAATACGAAATTAATTAGTTGTACACCTAATATATCCCACAATCTCTAATTTTTTCATCATCATTGATACATAGTCATTAATTGTTAACAATGTGTAACGTGATTTGTTTGTGTAGATCCATTGAAAAATTCGTTCGAATTAAATCAAATTCAATAATTAAAAAATAGTTATTTACAATACATGAACGGCTGAAAAAAACTCACTCTAATTGGGTGACAAATCAGAATGAGTCAATCGACTCATTGTTATATTTTCTTTTGTACGATGACTCGGCTATCTTTTCGGGACACTTAATCGTCCCATTGTCAATCTAACAAATCCAGACAAAGAATTCTCTGTCTGGATTCGAATTCGAAATAATAATTTTCAAAGTTAATTTAAATTAATTATTATATTTTTGTTTTTATATAATTAATTTAAATTATTTTTAATTTTCTTTCTTAATTATTTTAATTATTTTTTACATAGTTTACATATTATTATTTATCATATCTATGTATACATAAAAATAAAAGCAAAACAATTAAGCGATATTCAACTGAAAATAAAAAAAAACAAATTAAGTCTTCAAACAACCAATTTGGAACATAATTGAAATGAGAGATTGTCTTTGAGCTAAAGAGAAGAGTAATATTTAAGCGTAAATAATAAAAATTTCCAAAATATATAGAAAAAATTATTTAATTTTCGAAAAAAGTGTGTTATATAAGCGCTGAACTATTATTGATTTAGTTCATGAAATTAATTACTGAAATTAATTTGAAAAAAATAGCATCCTGATTTAAATATTATTCAAAATATTAAAAAGAAAACTCATCCATTAAAAAATATATTTATAGACAATATATTTCGACGGATCTACCGTCATCTTCAGGTCACTAATTAATAATCAATTCACCTGTATATAAATACAAAAATGATGAGTATGTAATCGATTGCATGAAATCATGCTAATCGAAAATTTTCAATTAGCTGGTTGAGACTGCCGATTAAACATTGATTTTAGGGCAACGTGACCTAATTAACAGTGCTTCACACGACACTCACCCAATAACTATCAAAATGATTACACAGAATTTTGAAATTAGCAAATTAATATCACATTTACATTTTTTCCTATGTACTGCAATATTACTCTTACTCTCTTTTCGAACATGGTCTGGAATTCGTTTATGGAGATGACGGGCAGTCTCTCCAATGTATGTGGCATCGCACCCATTACATTTATATTCATAAACAATATCAGAATAAAGTGGTAAAGATGTAATATATTTATTACTGAACATATTTTGAATTTTATGAGATCGTGATATAATTTTTAAATTTAATTCATTATTAGTTTGCTTTTAACAGTGCATATTTAAAGTTTTAAATCATTCCGAATAAGGTACAATAAAACAATATTTAGGCATATTATTGATATCTAATGATCCCTCAATTTCTTTGTTAGATTCATCAGGAGAAGCTAAATTTCGAGTTTTCGAAATATTTTTCAAAAGTATTTTATCCACTGTTTCCTTTATTAATTTTCCTAGAAAAGATTTAGAATAACCATCTAACAAGGAACTTAGTTTATTAACACTTTCTACAGATTTAAGAAAAGTTGAACCATGAGCGATAAATTAAGCCTTTAATATTGTTTCTTTTATACTTCAGTTCACAAAAACTGTCCGGTGAAGTATATAAACCTGTATCAGTTTGCTTCCTATAATTCTAGTCTCGTAACTAAGAGATTTTCTTTCAACCAAAAGATCCAGAAAAGGTAAGACTCCATTCGTTTCATTTTCAACTGTAAAAGTAACATTTGTATGTAACGAATTCATAAAATTTAAAAATATGACCTTGTTTATTAAGAAATGATAATAAAGAAGTAAGAAATTCATCCATAAAATTTAAAAATGGAAGTACTTCAGCATGATTTTTAAAAACTAGAAATATGTCATCAACATATATTTTATATACTAAAGGTTGATTTCCATCAAACAATTTAATTTTATTTTCAATATTTGAAATTTTATTTCTAGTTTTTAAAAATCAGGCTGAATTACTTCCATTTTTAAATTTTATGGATGAATTTCTTACTTCTTTATTATCATTTCTTAATAAACAAGGTCATATTTGTGATAATCTTGTAAAAGGTTTGCATCCAATTGGTTCTTAACCAGCTAAATTGTTTGGACTTCCAAAGGTACATAAAAATGAAATGCCTTTAAGACCAGTTTTATCGATGATTAGAACGTTTCAATATATGGTAGCGAAATATATAGATTCAAAATTAAAACCTTTATTATCATCTGAATTTTTGTGTCGTGATAGTTTTGAATTTGCTGACTTCATTTCTAATTATAAAATAAAATTTCAAATCTGTAGAAAGTGTTAATAAACTAAGTTCCTTGTTAGATGGTTATTCTAAATCTTTTCTGGAAAAATTAATAAAGGAAACAGTGGATAAAATACTTTTGAAAAATATTTCGAAAACTCGAAATTTAGCTTCTCCTGATGAATCTAACAAAGAAATTGAGGGATCATTAGATATCAATAATATGCCTAAATATTGTTTTATTGTACCTTATTCGGAAGGATTTAAAACTTTAAAAATGCATTTTTAAAAGCATCTAACAATAAATTAAATTTAAAAATTATATCACGATCTCATAAAATTCAAATTATGTTCAGTAATAAATCTATTACACCTTTACCACTCTGTTTTGATATTGTTTATGAATATAAATGTAATGGGTGCGATGCCACATACATTGTAGAGACTGTCCGTCATCTCTGTAAACAAATTCCAGAACATGTTCGAAAAGAGAGTAAGAGTAATATTGCAGAACATAGGAAAAAATGTAAATGTGATGTTAATTTTGATAATTTCAAAATTCTGTGTAAGCATTTTGACAGTTATTGGGAGAGAGTGTCGTGTGAAGCATTGTTAATTAGGTCACGTTGCCCTAAAATCAATGTTTAATCGGCAGTCTCAACCAGCTTATTGAGAATTTTCGATTAGCATGATTTCATGCAATCGATTACATACTCATCCTTTTTGTATTAATATACAGGTGAATTGATTATTAATTAGTGACCTGAAGATGACAGTAGATCCGTCGAAATATATTGTCCGTAAATATATTTTTTAATGGATGAGTTTTGTTTTTAATAAAAAAATATCCTGCGGATTTCATTTTATTAATATTCAAAATATTATTTTTTATTTATGTGTGTAATGCTATTTTCTTAATATGATGTTTTAAATGAAAGATTCTTAATAAATATTTTATGAATTTTTATTATTTAAATCTATTATTTAATTTTAATTTTTAGTTTTTTTTTTAAATAAAATAATATTAATTGGGATTAAACAATCTTAAATAATCATATTTAATTGTCAATATTAAAACATTCTTTTCCCAGATCTTATAATATGATAAAAAATGGAGATAAAAATAATAAAAAGAAATCTAAACATTGAGAAGCTGTTTTCTCTTGGGATTTTTGGTGGAAAACATTTTGGGATAACATTTAAATGAACATTAGGTAAAATTTTCAACATTACTTTCGTTTATTTTATAAATATTATTTTTCCACTTAGCAAAACAAAGATTTTTTGAAAACTAATTATTGAATCTATTTATGTATTTGATTGTAAAATACTTTTATTTAATATATAAAAATTTCTTTAAATATTTTGTTGAAGAAAAATAAAATAAAACCAAATGATGGGCTTTCCTGCTGCGAATAACTCGTCTTAAAACGAGCGTTATTTATTTAATAATAATTATTTATGTATAATCATATGTTTGTAAAAAACAACATTTTGATTTTAGAAAAAATTATTAGTTAATTAAAAATTTTATTTATCAAAAATTCATCGAAAATTCTTAATTTGAATCATGATTTAGAAATAAGAAATAAAATCTTTTTAATTTAAGATAATCGATTGATAGAAATAATAGTTTTGCCATAAATTGTTACGAACAATTAAAATATTTTACAATTTTATTGCAAAAACTTTTGTTTCTTCTTATTTATGTTTAGATTCAATGACTATTTGTTAAAAATGGATATTCAAACACGCTATTGTAATAATTTTTATTTAATAAGAAAATATGTTTCACCATTAGGGGTTATGAATAAAGGATGTCAGGCTATTTAATCAGATTTCAAAACTTCCCCAACCCTTGGCACATTTCGTCACAAAAGTCTGACCCCTCTTTCAATATGACGTCACAAAGCTCTGATCCTCCTCCTTACATTTTTCTTTGGTTATCTTAAAGTGCTGAAAAAAAATTCGTTCTTCCGAAAATTTTCACAAAAATTGTAGCCATTGCATATATTTGTATAGTACATGTTAGAAGACTAAAGATCTGCACTAAAATATATTTAATAAACTAAATCACAAACACACATACATCAGTTATATACAGAATAAATGGAGAGTCAAAGGTTAACTCTGCTCTCGACCCCATAATAGTTATACATTTAGATTTATTTAGATTTGCATTTAGAATTATTCTAAATTTGCTGATTATGTAATATTTTATTTATTTAATTAAAATTTAATTTCTAACAGTACATGTTAAGTTTTTTTTCTTCAGTAAATTTAATGATAAAAGCCGATAAACAGAATAATAATTTAGGGGATTCATTTCGATGTGACGTCACATTTCTCAAACCCCCCTTCCTGCGTGACGTTATTTATGGACAGCCTCTTACGGAATCGACAGTTGGGAGGTTGTTTCAAGTCATTTATCTGGTTATCTTTATTATTTTAAAGGAAGAATGCTGTTTCAGCAACATATAACTTGCCCAAGATAACTGCCGTAAAAACGGCTTTTGTGTTCGATGTTTTGGGCTGAAGTTTTGAAGAAATTTTTATTTGTATTCTTTTGGCTAATATTTCAATATTTTATTAGCGAATTTAAGAAAAATGTTCCTATAAAGTCATTTAAATCAGAAATTTGAAAATGAATAACTCCAATAATTTATTAATCAGCAGAATTCGTTTTCGATATCAAAATATATCTTAATTAGGATCGGTGTAACATTTATAAAAAATCGTCTCTTTAACCAAAAATTGATCTTCAAAATCAAACAAATTCTTTCAATTTAAATAACCGTCAACAATTCAAATTTCTCACATTTTCTGTTTAATATTTAAACAACTATTTTTTAAGTTATTGTTTTTTAAGTTATTGTTTATCATAAAAATTCAAAAGAAGTTCAAAGCAACTTTTATAACAAAAAATTGATTAAGTTTTCAAATCTTTCTATGACTCATAATTTTGTGCTATTTTTATATACCATGTGGATAATACCAGTGGATAAGAGAATTATATATTTATGTTTATATACATATCTATATTTATACACATAAAGGATCGTAAATATTATTACAAATGCTCCTGAAATATCAATAGAAATATTAAAACGTTGTTTTAATATTAAATCGTGTTGGTGTAAAATTTAAATAAATTTATAAATTCTTGTTATGTATGATTCGACTTACATGGCGACCACGCCAAGTGCCGTAAATAACCTGGTACTGATAATTTTCGATGGGCGCAGGGATTTAGAAGAGTTCATCACCGACTGCAGACGTTTTTTCGAGATCTGCCAATTCAATGATGTGGTCCAAGGATTGATGGCCACGGCCTTTATCGGGAGGGATTTACTCGTCACATACCAGGCCGTTGATCCGAAGATAGTCAATTTCGCGGAGCGACTAGGAAGAGCGTTTCAAAAACCGACTTCATTAATTCAGGATCTCCAAGATTTGATGAATTACCGGAAAGGATCGGATACCACACCGGCATTTTTCAATATGGTTGAAAAGATGGTGGAAAAAATATTAATTCACAAGTGGAAGAAGCAAGAACTTATGTCTTACTTCCTGACACATTGCGTGGAGAATATCGAAACGAAGACGCAAATCATGATGCAGGAGGCGAAATCACCAGAAGCAATTAAATCAGTAATCGAAAAAATGAAGAACATCAGAACGGAGGTGGAAAATAGTGAAGTTTTCGTTATCAGTAAATACAAAACATTTGCCAATGTGTTGAAAGACCGTTCTCAATTCTCGGTCCGATCGAACATCAGTGGCCAAGTGAACAATCAAACGAGAGACCGACAGATATTTGCAACAACTATAAAATTTTCTCCAAACCACACTCGCGAAACGGAAAGTAATTATCGTATTTGTTATAATTATAGAAAAGTGGGACACATTCGACGTAACTGCCCGGAAATAAACAAAATATGTTATGGATGTCGGGGTGCTAGACATATCCGGAGAGATTGTCCATATACAAAATAAAGAATCAGTTTGTAATAATCATGGACATTTTGGATACCAGTGCTTTCAGAGATCGACGACATACAACCCACGATGGAATCAAGGACCACAGGACCGATACAAACGAGAAGTCTCTGGTTTAGATGACAATGAGGAATCCAGATCGGCTAAATCGGTGACAGACGGGTCACTAAAATCGGAGGTCCCACCAGTTCAGGAGATAGTGGGAGCCATAAACTAAGTTGTGAGGGAAAATTTTGAATGTTGTAAGTTTGTTGTTTGTATGTTGTTTAGATTTGTGACTCTCCTACTCAGAGGAGATTGATATGTTTATTGATTGATTAATTGAATCTAATGAAATTAATTTAATGATATTAATTTTAAGTACTAATTAATTAAAGTTTTATAATTATGAATTTTAATAATATTTTTAGTAAACGATTTTAACTTATTAAATTTAATATATTTTAAAAATTAATGTTTATTTAAAAAATTACGCAATGCCTTTTTATCCAATAGAATTATGAGAAATTAAAAGTTAATATTAAAAAAATTTCTCATTCATTGTTTTTTTAGATTTGAATACATAAACAAAAACTATATAAATCCAAGAAAGAAGCTGACTGAGAATTGTTGTGAAGAATCTGTTTGTGTTGTCAATAAATGTTTGCATTCAAATTGTGATGTTGTTAATATAAGTAGTAAGAATATTTTCGATCCATTTATGTGTAATAGTAATATCTGTAATTGTATTTATAATAATTTTAATAATATGTATGATATTTATAATATAAATAATAAGTATAATAATAACATTGTAATAAGTGGTAAAAGTATTGTAACTATAGAGAACAATGGATATGTTAACCGAGCGCAGGATGTTGAACGTCAGGTAGCAGAGTCAAGAATACAGTCCAAGGGGCAGTTTGATTATCAAGTTTTTAATGGAAGACCATTATAGCGACTAAAATTGGCGGGTTTGAAGTGAACTGTTTATTAGACACGGGGGCCCACATTAAAGTATTAGATAGGAAGATTGCCGAAAAATTTCGAATTCCTGTAGATAATAAGCTGTTAACTTCAGTAGTATGTGCGAATGGAAGTGGCATGGAGATATTAGGGACGTGTAAAATAAAAGTGGTTTCGCGATGTATGAAAATAAAAACTATATTTTCCGTGTTTATTTAATTAAGTATTTAATTATTTTTTAACTCTTAGTAGAGAGCAGCGGTTTTCAGCAAAATTTATATTCAGTACAATCTAGTTTATATTTATTGTTATTTTTTACTATTTTTCAGAAATATTGTTGTGAAGACAGTAAAGGACAACGAAAAACAATTATAATTATCCCTAGCCATTTAGTCAAACGTTTTTTGTGTTATTCTTATAAACCGAGAAATGTAATAATTACAACCCCTTCATGATTCAATGGGACAAAGGAAAAGTTTTAATTACACCAACATTGAATTCTGGTTAAAATAAGGCTTCAAGAAACCTTAAAATATTCTTTCAATTAAGAAAATAAATAGAAACAATTATTAATTTTTATTCCTAGTGAGCAGTTCGAATACGTAAAAGATTTTCTTTATATCAAAATAAATTTTTATTTTGTAGATTTCGTGTCTACATTTACAAAATAAAACAATTTCTAACACCTTACGACCGATTTTCCGCCGCGGATTACTCACATAATGTCTAGTGGGGATAAATAATATCTGGCATTATGGATGTAAACCAATCTAATTTTTTTACAAAACAAATTTTGTTGAGAAAACGTTTGTAAAGATGTAAAAACTTTTTCGACAAATGTTGTACTGTTTGTAACCGATGTAAAATTTTTAAAATTTCAAAATTAAAAAAGCAGACTGTTAGAATATTTACATAGTGATGGGTTAATATTATGTGTGTTTATGTAACTGTGTGATGTTGGCCTCCCATCTCTTTCGAATAGTATTGAGCCACTACGCTCTTTAGAGAGTTCACCCAAACTCAACAGTACTAGCTCCCCCACAATAAGCCTCCTACGGGTTGGATCACTTCCGTCTCTGAGATTTCTTTGGCTTTTCTTTTACAAATGAAAAATCATGAACTGTGTACCTTGATTGAGCATCCCTTTTGCTGTGTTAGTGGACTTAGTGCACAGCCGCAAAAGGGGCACTTGAACCCTCCCCTCGCTGCTAAGTATGAAAACTGTGTGATGTATGATTATTTACGCCTATGACATGGTTTTTTAAAATGTGTAATAACCAGTGGCATGCGATGGGTTTTCATGCAGGGTGTTCGGAGAACAACAACAATAATAATAATAAATCATAAAAATGTTCATTAAAGACTTCTTTAATTTTCTATTATTTATTTGTACACAAAATCCATACATCTATCGGTATTACTAACAAAATCGTCAATTACACAATCATAAAACTCTGGTTTTGATTGTAATAAGTGTAACATTTCTTTTTCTATTGTTATTAAAGATAAATTGATTAATCTATCCAGGTTCCTTGTGTTGCGTGCATAATTATTTATCCCTTTCAATGCTGAAAATGATCTCTCGACTGAAACAGTTGAAAATGGAATTGTACATATTAAATGTGCCAATTTATTTACTTTGCTTAGTGCATCTGTCAAATAATTTAGTATTATATGCTGAATAAGTTTTGATAAATTCTTTTCGTGGTAAGACTCACTAGGATAAAGAACGCATAATTCATTGGTTAATTTTATAAAATTAAAATGTTTTCAATAAGATTCTTTCAACCAATTAAGACATTCATCTGAAAATTTACTTTGGTATTTCCAACAAAAAGTGAAATTTAATAGTTCAAAAAATTTGAGTAAATTTAATTTTTTAAAGCGGATATCTAACTGACAATAAATGGTGTCCATTATTTCATAATATTTATTTTTAAAATATTGGTCTTCACTTAAATTTTATAAAGTTGCACGACGTTTTCTTAAATTTGAGTGACCCACTAGAGAAAAATTCTCGTTATAAACTTTATCAAATGCATCAGAAGTTAGGATATTTTGAATTGCAACTTTTACTACCTCTACTTTTTGACTAGAATATGCTATATCTAAGTTAGTTTTTGTAAAATGTAAAAAAGAAAGTCAGTATTACTAAATATCTTGGAAAAAATATTTTTAAATTCTTCATAAGACAAGTGAAACCCTTTTACATTGTTTCTGTATCCCAGTCTTCTGGATTCTCAATAATATTTTCAAATAAATCAGATAGGCCATGTATTTCGCTTTTTATGGTATTCACCAAACGAGATGAGCAATTCCAACTTGTTCTAGCTGATTTTGGAAGTTTACTTTTAACAGTTTCATTTAACACTTGATTTCGTTTTGTAGACACCGAAAAAAATGAAGCTATGACAAAAATTGTTGCAAAAATATTTTACAATCTTTTATAAACATTACAGATTGCGACAGAACTAAATTAAGTGCATGTGCGCAATAATGCACGAATATAGCTTCTGAGTAAATGTCTCTTACTTTTTTTGCGTCCAATTCAACGCTCCTGTCATGACTGCTGCTCCATCGTACGTTTGAGCAATTAGTTTATTCTCGCACTCCCAACTCAAAATCGTTTCATACACAACATTACACAAAGCTTCCGCTGGAAGATCACCACTTACATTTTTGAAAAACAAAAATCTTTCCACTGGTACACCACTATTATTAACAAATCGTAGCACGAACGATAATTTTAATTTGTGAGATATTTCGGATGTTTAATCCAGCATTTCATTAACTTGACAATATTTTTTATCGATGTAATAATGTCGTTTTGAATTCTTTTAGAAAATACAGTTGCGTTTCTTAGATGAGCTACTAAAACGCCATATTATTTACTATTCAAAGTTAATAACTCTATATAATTTCCTATATTATATTTACATTTTCATTGTGTCCACGAAATGCATCTTCTTGTTTTGCTAAGTAACAAACTACATTTATTAATCTCTTTAGAATATTTTGATTTCGCGTTACTTTATGATTATGTTGAACTATCAATGACGCCTTTTGTTGATCTACTATTAAATCTATTCTGACGTTACCAAAGGTTTGTAATAATATTAAGGCATTTATGTGACATTATGTTTTTTCATGTTTTTATCCAGGTTCGTGAAAATGGTTTAAGTCACTGTGGCCTTGTTTTGTCCAAATATTTTTATCTTTTTCAATTACTACAAAGATTAAAAATGGCCAACAGTACAACTTATTCAATTCACTGCAACCGGTTAACCATTTAAATTTTTCGTACATCGATTTTTGGAAATGTTGTACACACTATTGTCCTTTAATTTTAACTTTTGGTGATAAAATAATATCCGGTATCGGTCTACCCAATTTAACAATTTCATTTTTTATAACAACGTTTCGTCGGGAAAATGGATTTTCTAATAAATCCTTAATTATTGATGTGAGGAGAATTATTATCAAAACTAATAAATGTATGTTGCGCAATTTATGTATGGAATGTTTTTGGTGTAATCTTTGTATTGTTGTGTAATAGGTCACGACCGAAATAGTGTGTATGGTGAAATGAATGAGTGTATGTTTGACCCAGATTGATGACGGCATTAATCAATATATATACTGATGATATTCCTCATTTTATGTCTTTAATAAATATTATGACAGTCTCGAAGTCTTCTAACAATTGAGACTTCTGAGTTCTTCATTCAGAAATGGGTTATTTATTTTGAATAGAAATTTGAAAATTACAATCAATAAAATATTTTAATATTTACCTATAATATATCAATATTATTGATTAAATAATTAACTAATTTATAACGTCTCGGTAAGAATATATCAAAATTAATAAGAATATCGAATAGTTGAGTTAACTATAAAATAAAAACAGTTAAACTTAAAGAAATTCTACAACCACTGAAACAAAACGCATGATAAATCGATGCTCGAGTGCACCGTCGTCCTTTGTCGAAAAGCCGAATGTCTATTACATTCCTTGTGCTGAGAATTTCAGTGCACATTGGTACATTAGATTAGAACGAACTGTTATTGTTTTATATTTATTAATTTTTTTAACATTTGGAAATTGGAAATCATATATTCTGTGAAAAACATCTTTACAATTTTGAAAAAAACAAATCCAGAGATATGGTGTTGGTTTTACAGATATAATTTAAATTTACAATTTATATCTCAGTTACTGTAAGACACAATGAATGGTAAAATTAAATTTAAACTATTTTGTTAAAATTCGTTTCTTTTTTTGTCGAGCAAAACAAAAAAATATTTTTTATCGAATTACTTTATAACACAAAAAGATTTCCTTTTATATTGATAAAAGACTTATTTAATATTTTCATTCAAAAACAGCATTTTACTGGCAAAATAAAAAAACTAAGTGTTTCAGTACGTACAGGGTGCGGCAGCTATTTGAGAACAAAATGACATAAAGTTCAAAAAATGAATATACAACAGAAAAATAACATTTATTACAATTTAAAATTTTACATATATTAACACGTACA
>MQRK01190264.1:452-11533 GCA_001938485.1 Girardia tigrina | reverse complement strand
GTCTTTTCGTATAACAGGCACATAGGAATGGTTTTATTATTTATCGAAGGTAAAAAACCATATTTCAAATACTCGTCAGAGTATTGTCTGCATTTCTTCTTAGCATTAAAAGTCGACATTGGGTAGATTAAAATTGGATTCTAAAAATGAATAAATAGGAAAAAAATTCTTAAAAAATTTACCTGTTAAATTTTAAAGTTTCATGTAATTAAAACAAATATTTTAAATATTTTTTACAGTATTTTTTTAATAATGAAAAAAGATAAAATTTATGAAATCAATTAAAGTTTTCTAGCTATTTTCTATCTACTTCAATCGACCCCCAAGGAACTCTAATTGACCCCTGGGGGTCTATATCGACCCCGTGGGGGTCTATATGAGACCCTTGCTTTAATTATATATATATATAGATAGATAGAGAGAATTATATAGATAGGAATATCATTATAAAAATTGAATTAAAGAAATAAAATGAATAAATAAAATTAAAAATAATTACATTTGAATTTAAAAAAAATATTTTTAAAAACTGAACATAAATTGTCTGCTATGGAGTCAGTTTTCATTTTTGTGCAGAGTAATCGTGAATTGTAATTAGTGAGTATGCCGATTATTATTTACTGTTGAATGAAATTGCTTGCTCTGATTAGTCAGCCAATCGGAGCGAGCCTTTAGCCAGACATTGTTTTTGTATGATTATTAGTTAGTTTTGAAATTGTCTGGGTGAAATTTTGTCGAGCATTTAATTGAAACTTTGTCGACAGTATGAGTGAAACTTATTGTATGACGTTATTTTTTTGAGATTTTTGTCGAATATCAACTTGATTTTTGAAATTTGTAGAACAGTAATTATTCGTTATTTTTATTAAAAGCAAGTTTCTGAAGTTTTGAAATTTTCAGATCTATAAGACCATGAAACAAGGCAGCAGGTAATTGCAAAACATACATATGTAACGACATTGATTTGACTTTATTCTACGAAGTTTTGGGATGCCCCTCTATTGATATTTTTCTTTCATTTTCGGACAAAGAAGGATTGTTTGTTTCTCCAAACCCTTAAGAATCTAAAATATTCATATAATGAAAATTCAGTAAAACTCTGTGAAAAAGCGTAGGGTATTACATGAAAAAATAATAAATCTTAAGCAAACTGTTGAATTCCGAATTGGTAAAATAAAAATTTGATTGAATCTATTTTGCAAGAGTTTCTAATTAGTATTGAAATTATGATGTATTGAAGACTTTTGATTTTTTGTATGCATGTCCGTTATTTAGAGGTCAAATTAATGTAAAAATTTTGATTTAGTACTAAATAAATACAGTTAAACCCCGATATAACGGTCTAATTAATTATAAAAGTCCCGATTCACTGTTATACAGTTAAATCCCAATATATCAAACCCCCTTTTATAACGAACATTTTATTAAGTCCCTTGAAGTTCGTTAGATCGAACTTTAACTGTAAATCCAATAAAACTGTATACAATAGAGATTGGTATCAATAGTATGACAATTTGGAAGTAACTCAAAGTGAAGCATTATTCGACCTCCATAATAATGAAACAGTATAAAGCAAAATGGAATGTGATTTTGACAGGACCAACTTATTAATCGTTAAGAAAAGATGTTAGCCATAAGCAGTGTTCATAATTGAACAAGTCCACTTGAAACATATTTTTTTAAAAAGTATTCTTCTCAGAAACATTTTTCCTTTTATTATTTAATTATAATTGAAATAAATGTAAAAATAATTTTTACAAATTAAAATTTGATTTTGATTTAAAATTATTTCATCTACTTTTATAATAAATATTGCTTATTTTGTCTATTATATTTTATATATTCTGTAATCTGTTGCACAATATATTTAACAAAAATATTACCTAGGTCACGGTAATGCAAGTAATGTCTGAATCTAATGTTGGTCCTCAAAGACGTCAAATAATTCTATTTACATGTCGTGCTAGTCGACGATTTGGATATTTTCTGGTGAACCATGTTTTAATAAGTGTGATGCTCTGTTTGTTGACCTTTTGTAGTTTTGCAGTTACTTCGTCAAATACTCATGGTAGATTACAATTATGTATGATCGTCCTCTTGACAAGCGTTACTTTTAAAGTTGTTGTCAGTCAGAACCTTCCGAAAATACCATATCTCACATATTTGGTAAGTTCAAATATAAAGTTTTTGTTTGGAAATAAATATAATAATTTGAAATCTGTATATTTTACTAGATGTAAAAATAATTATAAAAATATGCAACATATATCCGAGTATTCATTACATGATACTTCTGATCTATGACCAAATCAAAACTTTTAAATAAGCCATAATTTTTTTTAAAAATTTATTGAAATTAGTTTAAATATAATTCGTCAATTAGCAGTATAAAAAACTACTTAAACTGCGTCAATCATTACAAAAAGAATTTTTCAGAAAGTTATGAGAAAACCAAAAAGTATAAATTGTTATTGTTATAAATAAAAAACGATTATTATTGGGGTGAACCAAAATTTCTTTCCGATTTAAAAACAACAAACATGACTTTACAACTAAAAGCAATCGAAATTCAAAAAAAGACCATTCTAATCAATGGCTGGAATCCATCTATCAGCAAGTTGGTCAATCCGCTGCGGTTCCACTCTTTGGTTTTATTGACGAAAAACTCCCGTACCATTTTTCGACTTCAGCAAGATTGTTTCATATTGCGACAACTAAGAAAGTTCACAATGGAATGGAAAAAAGTGGCAATCAGATTGCTCAAGGTCCTGAAAACAAGCTGGGTGTGAAAGAAGTTCAAAAGATTCTTAATCTTTTTTTGTGAGTGGTTTTGCGTTGGCTTGCTGCAAAAAAGTTCGCTTTTGATTAATCAAATCTATGAATTTTCTTCAAAGCACTGTATATAAGTGATTAAGTTGAGCACCAAAGAGAACTCTTCAACCATTTTGAAGTTTTCTCGAAATGAGTTATGTTGTTGAAATTTGATCAAACGCACCATAATGTCCTTCTTGATAATCTACCCTTATTTTTTACTAGTTCTACAAATTTTTCCGGGTTCAACATTTGATTTTGTTTATCTGGAATGTTAAAATATATCTTCTTTTTGTTACAAGTATATATTTTTATTTATGGGAAAAATATTTTATAAAAAAAATTTTAAAATCGCAAGAAGTGTAGGTTTACCCATACATCTGTCTCTCAAGTAATTCATTGATTGCATTGAAATGAAAATTATTATTTTCGATGAAGAATCACTTTATTAAAAAAACATCTGGAGTCAAAATGAATGTTTCCCGTATTAATTCTTCAACAATTCTAGACATAAGCGATTGCTGAGACCAAATTATATGCAATTCTGAAAAAGTTATAACTAATTAACTTTTATTATTCACCTAAATTACTTCACCTAATTAACTCTAAATTTCCTCTTTCAGACATGTACTTATATTATTAAAATTAGAATTTTTAGTCTCAAACACTTATGACATCTTATTGTTTAGTTTAAAATGGTGTCATTTTAAATTTTTAAATTTTTAAATATTCATGCGTTTCACTTAATGAAAGTCAAACATGTTCTTTAAATATTTAACAATTAATCAGTCGGTCAATGAAAGAACAAAATTCTTCACACAAAACTATAAATGTCTGTATTGAATCAGAGACTTTGTTTTCCTGATGTTTTAATTAAAAAGGTAAACGGAAATTGTAGTGTAGACCGGGAGTTATGTATTTATTGGGGTATTATGAATAATCCTTCAAAAATAACAAATAAAATAAGTAAAATGTTTTTTATTCATATTTAAATGTAATATTCTAAAATAAATTAATCTTGTATTCGATTTATTATTCTTTTTAAATTTATTCAGTATTTTTTTTATTTTTTATTTTATTTTTATATCTTATTTTGTCAATAGATTCATGAAGGATTTCATCATTATCATTATTTAACAATAATATGAAATTTTGGAATGACAAAAAGCCGTACCGAAGTATGCTCTTTATTAGTAATTATTTATTTACGAATAAAAATTAGTGTTCTGTTCCCTTAGAAAAACTCGATTAAGTCGACTATCATTGAATAATTTTTTTTTTTCATTTTCATGGCCACTATCACTATCCGTATTTAAACTATTTTGGCTACTACAAGAACTATTTGTACCAGTTGCGGTAATATAATCAGAATCGGAAAAGATCTATTTTCATTTAATTTATGTTTTTTACTATTTAAATGTCTTTCCTTATTTCTCATTAATCCACTAAAATTACACATCTCACAAATATATTTTTCTTTATTATCACTCATTTTTATAAATAAAAAATTTTTGTTAGATAGGAATTAATAATTTTTTGTCAATGAAATATATTGTAAAATATTGTTAGATAGGAATTAAAAATTAATTTTGTTCTTTATTATTATATTGCATGATTTGATTTAGTATCATAACTTGTTTATTAATATTTTCTACTTATAATAAATTAATCAGTATTTTTTATATCGTTTAAATAAACTCATGTTTTTATTTTTCTACAATTTTTCTAATAACATTTTTAAAGATTCTAAATTTTCTGGGGTAATCAATTTTTTTATATTTTCATTTTTTATATCATAATCACTCAGTTTGCTTATATTTATTTTACATTTTTCAAGGATTTGTTTGCTCATTTGTTATGCTCATCTTCTGAAATAAAACTATATGATAAAGGTCTTTTATTAAACATGAATAATTCATCATTCGTTTTTTCTAAAATCTTTAAGTAATCTTTATATTTTTTTATCTTATTATTTGTTATAATATTGAAACCATTATCAGTTACATTAGTAAAACCTCGCAATCCAGCAAATCCAGCAGTTAATGGAATAGTCAATGTTCACAATGATGCAACACTTATAGCAACAATCGCACCAACAGATCCAACTAAAGTACAAAATCCATTAACATACTTTATCCCTACACCAATCGTTTTCCATCTTTCCTTAAATTTTTTTGTGTTTAATATGTTCAGTTAAATATTCCAAATCTTTTTTAAAGTACTGTACATGTAAAGTATTCAATTCATTTTTATAATTTTCAGGCGTTTCTAGCGTTCTCAAATTTCTACTGTATTTTTTATATATTCTTCCAAATCCAAATCAGGATAGATATTATCCCTTTTTATTTCTTCCGTCATTTTTAGTTGAAAAATACTTTTCCAAGCTCAAAATTCCAGAGGCTTCACCAAAAATCATTTTATTATTTTCTCATTTTTTATTTCAAAAGTATTTATACAAGATTCCCATTTAAAAACAAAATAATAACAGAATATAAATCTAGGAAAAATATAAGATATATTATTTTCTAATCTAAAATAATATTTTTTATTTTTATAATTAAAATTCCCAAAAGGTAAATATTTGTTAAATGAAATACTTTCATTATTTTATATTCATTATTATATAAATTTACAATATATTTATATTTGTGTAATTCAAATATTTCAGCTAATAAAAATTCAATGCTATTGTTTTCATTTATAGCTAATAATGAATTTATTGATTAATTTTTGAAATAAAATTACATATTGGTGTTCTCCATTAATTGATGTAATGCAGACTTATATTTGTGGTTTTGTGTTAAGAATTGTATTTTTAAAAAAAATAAATTTGTCGAGAATTTCTGGAAATCATTAATTATTTTTTGTATCTATAGTTTGTTTTATTTTGTTCATGAAGCAATATTTTCATGTTTTGATGTATTTAAAGGATAAAGCTGTTCTCGGAAATATATTTGTTAACATGTGTCTTTGCCTCTGGCATGCAGTAACTTCTGTGTTCTTTCGAAGTATTGTAACAGCCAATGCAAAGGAAAATACAGTTGTTGAGCAAATAAGAGATATAGAAATAGTTTTAATACCGTCTCTTTTATGTATTTATTTCATCTCCCTCGTGATATTTGGATTGGTAATTTATTTTGATGTAAGTTTGTTTCAATTATTTTGAAAATAATATTTTTCAAAAACATTACAAGATTGTTATACTAATCATAAAATAAATTTTATTTTGCCTATTTATTATTTCTTGATATAAATGATGGTTTGTTAGATCAAGATTATCTTGATGAAGTATTATCTATTGCTAGAAAAATAGTTGGACATTTTAAGCGATTTGATCCAGTGATATGTTGATTACACCAGTATGTTTCTATGTTTTCGCAAAATAGAAGAACATGATAATTTATAAAATGGAAAATAATCAAAGTTCTTCTAGCAAGCCAGTACAATTCTCCAACCGTTACTCATTCCTGATTATCGTCAAGTTTAACCAATTGCTAATTCGAAAATTAATTTACTAACCACAGACTAACGGTAGCTATATCTCGTTCATCCCATCGTTATTATTATTACATTAGAAGTGTTTAATTGACACACTTTCAGTTTTATTTTTATTTACAGTTTTGGTTATACCAATGTACAACTATGCTCATCAAACACCTTATTTTGGTTAACCTAGTTTACTCACAGTCTGAGTATTTCATTTATAGTAAAAACAACGAATTCATCTCATATCAGTAAATTTGTTGAATTTCTTGTTTTTACAGAAATAATTACTACAAAATTTGCAGCCTTGAACAACGATAAAGACTTGTGCCGACGAATCTGTCACTTTGTTCAGAGAAGAATCCAGTTGTGTATTAAATCTGAAGGACAACACTTTGAAGATAAGATTTTATTGTTTTCAAGTTTTTGTTTTGAAATTATTATTGTACGCTGATTAAATAAAAGTTGTATCATTTAGAATTTTGTGTTTATTATTATTAAAACTGGGTAAAGCGACTTATGGCCACCACTGTATATAAATATTATTGAGTCTTGTGAACGCAAGTTTAGTATTTCGAAAATATAATTTGATTAAAGCTTTTTTATATAATTATTGGACATGTTTCGATGTTTATATACATCATCATCAGCAATTTGAAAACAATTTTAATAGATACATTAACTTTAAAAGGCAAATTAGGGATTAAATATTATTATTTATTAAAGTATTATTGGGTATTAATGGCAAAAATATTTTAATTAAAAGTATTGAAATTTTAAGTATTGAAATAACCTTACTTTGCCCATTCTGAATGTTAATTGATGGGTTGTAGTGTCTTAGACACTACATAAAGAACACTAAAAAAGAAGAAGAAATAAAAATAACACTGGTATGCCATACCGAAGTTCAAACATATAAGATACCTTCACAAACATTACGATTATCATACTAGCCTTGGTTTTCTAAGTTGAGATGCTCATACTATCGGCTGAAATTTTAAGGTTGTATTAAGTTTCTCTGGAAGTATGCTGTGATGATCGAGTGTTACAGAATACGAAAATTGTCCAAAAGTATGCTTGTTTGATTAAAAAATTGGGAGGAGCCCATATCGAAGTAAACCCCAAAGAAAAAAATAAAAATTCGAAAAATGGTCATAAGCCTCATTCTCAAAATTTTATTAATATCAACAATTCACATACTTAAACAAATTTCTTATTTATAAGAAATTATTTCGCCCAAAATTAATTCATTAAATTCTTTCGATTAAATTTTGAAAATTTACGAAAATTAAACCTTAAAAATAATTTTACATTCTTACAAAACTTTATCATAAAAACTAATTAATTTAAATTTACAATAAGCTCTTTTATTAAAAAAATTATTTCTAAAAATATTAATCCGTTAATTATTTATTTTAAATTTTATTTAAACTTATTCCACTTATAAAATATATCAATTGTTATTTATGTAAACATATTTTAAATATGTATTTATTTTATCATATTTTTACTCTACATTTTAATTTTCTAATTTACTTTCTTTAAATTTTCAAAATTAAAAAAATAATAAACTAATTTGGCGAAACTTAAAACTAACCCCTCATAGGTTCGTTTATTTTATTAATTTTTTTTAAAATCGTACAAAATATAAAAATTATACATTTTACTTTTTATATTATATTAAAAACTCTCAAAAAATTTTATTATTAGCAATTTAATTGATCTTCTTAATTTTAGTAATTTTATTTTTTCAAACGTTGCATATTTAATTATATAAAAAATTTAATTTGTTTATATTTAATATAACCTTCTTTCAAAAATTTTCATAACATTTTTAATTCCTAACAGATACTATTATGATTGAAATAGTATCACTAAAATGATTAATGATACTATTAGGAGTTATCCGTTCGTAACTTGATTGCAGAAATTCTCAACCTATGTGTATTTCTGTACTTAAACATGCAAAACCTTTGCAGAGAAATTGAACAACAGATGCCCATCTGCTTTATGTGTTATGAAATAAGGTATATCAATTTTAATTGAACATCCAGCAGCTGTTATTTTGTTAACAATTGCAATTTTTAAATTATTAAAAATTTAGTTCTTTCTTGATGCGTAAAAGTCATTCTATATCATCAAACAATTAACACCTTTAATTACTGTACTATGCTCCCTCAAGCAAAAATCTTTCCAAATGTTACTATGGCTCATGGCCAAAAATAAATGGGACATTATTATTATAAATGATGAGTAAATATTTTAAAATACAATATTTTAAGTCATATATTTTTATTGTTCAGGCAGGAAGTCGGAGAAAGTTAATGCACTCTAAAGACATTGATTTCGCAAAACGACTTGAAAAACTTAAAACAGAAAATGGCTTTTGTGAGGTTTTATAACTTGAAACTCATATATTCGTTAATTCGTAATTATACCTTAATATTGTAGTATCAAATAATTATTGAAAATATATAATTTCATTTCTTTTGTTTTAATTTGCATACTTTATTGAAATATTATGTGAATCGTTAAATAATAAATCGTTATGTGAAGTTCGGACGCTGGCCGTTTGGACGCTGGGACGTTTGGATGCCTAGACGTTTGGACGCAGATAATATTTTCTTATTATTAAAAATCATTTAATTAGTTTTTTGTTTGGTTATGATATATGTAAACGGGGGCACAACAATTAAGTCTCACAAATTAAGTTTCAATGTATTTTTTAAATTAAATTTTTAAACAATTCTAATAAAATTTTAAAAAATTGAAAAACTCAAGTAAAATTTAGATGAAAATGAAAATTTTCATATTATATTCATCATAACCAAACAAAAAAACTAATTAAATGATTTTTAATAATAAGAAAATATTATCCGCGCCAAAACGTCCTGCTTCGATAATAAATATGTTTCTTAAACCTCAACGAAAGTAATGAAAATAAAAAGGAAACGAAAAATAGAAAAGTAATATATTACTTTATAAAAAAAATAATCCATCTAGAAACTAGTAAATCAAAAAATTAAATTTTTAATATCCATTCTTTATGTAGACAGAACTCTACTTTGCAAACAAAGTTTTTAAAATTGAAAAAATTATAATTAAAAAAAACAATAACAAATTAATAAAAACTACTTATAATTTATAAGTACATCTTATTCAATTAATAGTGTTCAGGAACTTTGTATTTTCCGTTTTTTTCTAATTTTGAAACATTAGAAAGTTTTTTTTTGATCCAATGTTCACATAATCATTCATTTTCATCAAGAATGAGTAAGTGTGCAAAGTTTGAAGAAAATTAATTGAGTAAAAGGGTTTCAAAAATAGGTTTCTAAATTCCATGGATATATATATATATATATATATAGAAAGTAAGCTAATAAAAGTAATGGAACTAGTAAATGAAAAAATTAAATTTTTTATATGCATTCTTTATGCAGACAGAAATATATTTTTGTCAACAAAGTTTTTAAAATTTAAAAATTTTAATTAAAAAAATAATAAACATATATATTAACATACATTATAACGCAACTAGTGAAAGATGCTGAAAGTGAATTTGGAAGAAAATTTCTCAATAAGCAAGGAGAGAATACAGATGAGAGGGAAGTAAAAGATCTCGAAGAAATGAGAATCGATAATACCGAAATAACAACCCCTGTGAATACACCAATTTTGAAAGAACGGTTGTTGCAATCGGAGAAGAAGATTCGTATCTCCCGTTCAGTAGATGCAATCAGAAGACGCAACACTATTACAGGGGACGTGGAAAAGAAAGAAACAGTTGAAATTGTAACCACAGATAAATCCACTTCAGCCGTGAAACAATTCAACAAGGAAACAAAACATAGAAATGGAGAAGAGAACGACAAAATCGAGACGGAGCAACTATCGTATGAAAGCACAATAGAGGTTGATGTTAATTCGAACAATGCAGAAACAATTATGGAAACTAATGATTCCATAATTGTAGCTGTTGAACAGAATGAGAATGAAGATGGTGTAGTGAGAGAGAAAAGATGTAAGTATAAGATGTAAAGTATAGAAGGATTGGCAGAACCGAGAATACGAGAAGAATCACCAATGTTATGTCCAACTCCATTGAGAAGAAGTAAGAAATTGGAGTCACCCCAACCACAACCGGATATATCGCACAACCAGGGTAATATGAACAACATTCACCTTGAAATTATGCAAAAATTGGAGGATGAGAGTGTTTATATGAACCTGATCGAGTTGCTGACAGATCGTATATTCTGCCGGGACGGCAACCCCGCTCAATTTCGAAAGGCTATAATGGATGAACTAGCGGGAAGATGGGGTGCTTCGATGTGGGCTGAAGGGATCCCAGATGTCTTAACGCAGAAAATAGAATACATGGTTGGTGATATGGAGATCAAATATCACATCTTGCATCGGAGGAAAGAAGACAAAGAGTTTCAGAAGTGATGAACTCTACTCAGAGGTCATCACAAATGGAACCGTTGTTTGGAACGATTGAGGTGAGTGATGAATCAGATTCAGATGAAGAAAAATCTGAAGATGATTCATTTAGAAATGCAGAAATAGAAGAGTGCACAACTCCGGTTTCATTCGGTCAGAGAATACCACGACCCGTTCTCGATTGTATGAATTCTCCAGTTGTGACTCCTGTCACAACTGAAGAAAGCCCGGAGGAGCAAAAGAAGGTTTCTATACCGAAAGCACTGATAAGTGTTGTGGATGAGACGGTGCCGGATACTGTCTCACCAAGGCTGGTGATATTGATGAACAGCATACTTCCACCA
>MQRK01190263.1:3201-14331 GCA_001938485.1 Girardia tigrina | reverse complement strand
CCATGTTGGTGTTCTTAATATGTTTGTTTAAATCTTATTCTAAATTGTTATTTTTTTAAAAATTTTCTTAGTGAAAATTATGGATTAAATAATTTTGTTCATAACACGCACTGCATGTTTTACTAAATCGTCTTTAGACATTTTTGTAGTTTTTTAGACATTTAGTATCTCTCATTTAAAATTAAAAGTCAAAAAATTATTTTCAAACTTTAATTAATAAAACAAAAATAAAATTATTTAAACAAATATTTAAAAAATAATTTTTAACAATTTTTCAAATAATAAATTTTCTCACGAAATTATTTATAATTTTCTCTTAAGTTTTTAATTTTCTATGATAATTTTAACAAATTACTTTCATATGTAAACTTTTTTTAATAAATAAAAGAAGACTGAGAGAAATGTTCGTCTAACAAAACATTTCAAATTAATTTTTATGAGAAAATAAATTATCACATTAAAAATTATTTTTAAATAATTATAAAAAATATTTTTTAATTATAATATTTTATTTTTTTGTTTAAACCGAATTTAATTTAAATTTTTTTGAAAATTTCTGTTTATTTTTAACAAATAATATAAATAAGTGTAGTGAAAGGAATTATTATCTTTATTAATGAGACCACCGAAAACCGCTCTTTTTTGTTTATATAAGCATCGCAACGGCGATTATTTAAACAAATCTTTTGAAGTTTGATCAATAATAAAAAATAATTGTAAGAGAAAATCGGATTTATTTCTCGTAACTTTGTTTTATACAACTCACAACTGATTATTAAAACAAAAATTTTCCATTCGATTTTTATGGAAATTTCTATTTAAGAATTTTATATATATTTAAAACAAAAATGAATGAAAAAATTTTACCTAATTTTCTGGTTAAAAATTAAAATTAAATTTTTTTTTCAAATTTAATAAATTATGAGAATGAGTATTTGAAATTAATAAATACTTAAATATAATTTTATACAGTACCACAGAGCTTTTATGAAGAAAAAATATTATGGTGAAAGAATATTGCTAACTGGTTTATTCAAGTGGAAGCCGCATTCGAACTCGCTAACATTTCCAACCAGAAGACAAAATATTTCCATGTTCTTACCAGCCTACCTCTTGACATTTTGGAGACACTTACATCAGCCATAGATCCTTCCTGCATTTCTCCATATGAAAAACTGAAACAGGCTCTCCTCAAGGAAAATACGATGACAGCAGCCCAAGCCTTACGCCGCTTGACCGAACTCGGAACTGAACATCAATTGAAACCCACCAAATTGCTAGAAGAATTAAGGAAATGCCAGCGAATAATCCAAACCAATGCAGATCTAAAAATGTGTGAATTGATCAAAAGCAATTCTTAGCTACTCTTCCTACATCAGACACCATCTGATAAGTTTCCAATCGCTCAGTTTAGAGGAACTCAGTGCCAAAGCCGATGATCATTTATCCTTAGAAGATACACAATTGATGATAATGGAGCCCAAAATCAGTCTTCAAACATAGCAATAGAAGAGATTAAATCGGAAATCAGTTGGATTAAGAATCGCCTTAACAAATCTCAAACCGATTCTCTCTCTCATGACTCTGTTTCTATTATCAAAGATTTGGTAAATTAGCGAGGAAATGTCAAACACCGTGCCCCTGGAGAGCAAAAAATTTTCTGGGAAAAAAACTAGAGACCCAGTGAAGTCGAACACTGAGGCCCCTAAAAAACTGTTTCTACACAAGATGAAAGTCATCGCTATTTTCACCATCCCTGCCACATCCAAAAACAAGTATTTTCATTTTTTAATCGATTTAGGAGCAGATATTAGCGTTTTACCTCGAACCATTTTTCCACCAGACTCAACAACAAACAACCGCGAATTAATATCCACCGACAACGTCAAAATCAAAACATTCGGTGAGAAACTTCTTCAGTTCCATATTCCAATATAAAACGAAGACTTCCAATGGAGATTCACAGTCGCAGACGTCCGCCGACCAATCTTGGGCTCTGATGTTTTAGCCCATGTCAACATTCTGATAGACTGTAAAAACCAAAAACTGCTCTGGAAGCCGACGGAAATACAAAACCTGATCAGCCTACCACCACTATCCATCGAAACATCTTCTCAAAGAGCGCGTCGCATGGCGAACTATACGTAACGGATTGTAAGAAACAGTTCGATTTGCTACTCAAAGCGGAATTATACGAGAGAGCAATAGCAACTGGTCCTCTTATATCGTGATCGTCAAGAAAAAGGATGTCACACTTCGACCGTGCGGTGATTACAGACTTCTAAACACCAAAATCAGGCCTAGCAGATTCCTCGTCCTTGAATAATCGATATATTCCACCAGATATCGAGATGCGATTTCTTCACTACGATCGACATCGAGAAAGCCTATCATCAAAATCCCGATTGAGGAAGCTGACAAACACAAAACGGCGTCATCACTCTTTTCGGACTCTATGAATATAAATTCAGGTCTTTTGGATTAAGGAATGCGGTGCAGACATTTCAGCGAACAATGGACTCCATTCTACGAGGATCCGAAGCATACGCCTTGGCGTACATCGATGATATTATTATATTTTCAAAGGACGAAACAGAACACAAGCATCATGTACAAGATATCCTGAACAGATTGAAGTCTGCCAAACTTGAAATCAACTCTAGCAAATGCAACTGGAACAAATCAAACGTTGATTTTTTTGGGTTTCAACATTTCGAAACTCGGCGTAAAACTAGGAACTTCATAGGAACTTGTGTAATATTGATGCAATAGAGTCACCGAGATCAACCAAAATGATACGAAGGCTCATCGGAGCAATTACCTTCTATCAATGGTTAATTCCAAGACTATCAGAGACGTTAGCTCCGCTTCACGACCTGGTCGCACAAAACAACAAACGTGGAAAAAAATTCAACTGGAAAGTGAAACATGAGTGAGCTTTCCAAGAAGAAAAATCAATACTCAAAAATATAAAAATAATGGGTCTACCAGACTACAGTTCCCAATTTATATTATGTACAGAGGCATCAGAAACAGCAGTGGGAGCAGCCTCAACCAAGAAGATTAAAAATGTAATATGAAACCAATATGAAACCGATTTTTTTCTAGGAAACTCACCACAACAGAAAGAAAATATGCCACATTCGAACGTGAACTTCTGTCTATAGTCCTTGCGGTTAAACATTTCAAGCATTACCTCAAGAACGAAAAATTCAAAGTTTAAACAGATCATAAGCCTCTACTATATCTACAAACAATGAAGAACCCATGAAATTGACAATAGCGATGGATCCAATTCCTCTCTCAATTCAATATGTAAATAAGCTACATCAAAGGCTCAGAGAACGTAGTAGCCGATTTCCTATCCCGATATCAGGAAGAAGAGCACACCGAGAAATTATCCCACATCACCCTTGTGAAGGACAGGCTCACTCTAAAAATTTTTGAAACAATTAATTTTTATAAAGAATTTTCTAAAATAAGAGAATATTTAAAATCAAAAGTTTTCTAAGCAATTATAATGTAAAAATATATCTTAATTAATTTTAAAAAGTTATTTTCGGAAATAATTGAATTTTAATTGTAGAGGAAAAACTCAAAATAAAATTAATTGGGAAATAATGGATTTTTAAATAATTGATTTAAAAGAAATATATAAAGACAAGGATAATTATGTTTGTACTAATTTTAAAAGTTATTCTAAAAAATAAAAATTGGTGTTAATGAGTTATAATTTTGATCAAGAACCCAACAACCCTCAAAGAGCTAATCGAAGATCAAAAGAAAGACCCATCTATCCAAAACATCCCTCACTCTTCACTGATTATCGAGCGAAACAAAGACGGCCTACTGATAGATAAGTGAACAAAAATTCCAAGAATTCTCCTTCCAGAATGCCACAGATATGCCGAATTTTAAGACTCCACAACTTATGCAATGGAGGAGCAAACGCCACAATCAAAGTCTTGACTAAACATTATGTGTGGCCTTACATGAAGAGTGAAATTCGAAAATGGGTCCGAAATTGTATAAATTACCAGGCAAATAAAATCACAAGACACACCAAATCCCCCTACGGTATTATCCCGAATAGAGGAGAACTCAGAGTGGTTCACATCGACCTAGTTGAACCTCTCAAAGAAATCAGAGGAAAGAAGTTCCTCTTCACCATGATCAACCGCGACACTTGTGGGGTGAAAGCCTTCCCGATGCGAGATATCTGAGCTAAAGATGTTACCGATATCATAGAAAAAAAATGGACAGCCCGTTTCGGCACACCAGAGCAAATTATCAGTGACAACGAGAGACAGTTCATATCAACAGGTTTCCGAAACCTGTACAACCGATATGGCATTGAACATCACTACACCATTCTATATCACCCACAAAGCAACGGTAAAATATAACGACTACAACGAACACTCAAAGAAGCTCTGCGATCCGGCTCAACAAATGCAGACAAAGAATGGATATAGACGCTACCCCTCGTTTTACTGGGACTCAGGAACAAAATCAACGACTTCGGCCATCGCAGATACTTTTCGCTACAAGACTTCTATGCAATAATCTAATTCTAATCAATCTATTGTAGATGTTCCAGATTTCTCCCACGAATTTTGGAACCACAGTGACAAAAAGNGAGATATCATAGCTAAAGATGTTACCGATATCATAGAAAAAGAATGGACAGCCCGTTTCGACACACCAGAGCAAATTATCAGTGACAACGAGAGACAGTTCATATCAACAGGTTTCCGAAACCTGTACAACCGATATGGCATTGAACATCACCACACCATTCCATATCACTCACAAAGCAACGGTAAAATATAACGACTACAACGAACACTCAAAGAAGCTCTTCGATCCGGCTCAACAAATGCAGACAAAGAATGGATATAGACGCTACCCCTCGTTTTACTGGGACTCAGGAACAAAATCAACGACTTCGGCCATCGCAGATACTTTTCGCTACCTCCACAAGACTTCTATGCAATAATCTAGTTCTAATCAATCTATTGTAGATGTTCCAGATTTCTCCCACGAATTTTGGAACCACAGTGACAAAAAGAGTTTCTTCCCAAAGACCTGTTAAACTACAAACAGATGTTGATAAAGAAAGAACTGAGAAGTCCCTTACAGCCAATATACGTGGGCCCTTTCCAAGTTCTTCGAAACTCGAAATACGTAAATTTATTACTATCAATCGATAAAACCAAACCGGCTTTTGTCGAACTTGGAGGGGAGGCATGTAGGCGTAATTCTAATGCCTAAATCTTAATATCAGACAAATATACTTTAATTTTAAAAATGCATTAAAATGCAATAATTGAAATTAAATATATTTGTTTAAATAAACAGAATTTCATAAAAATAAAAATTTGTTAAAAAGCGTTATTTAGATCATTTTGAATTATGGATCAAAGTGACTAATGATATCTTGAAAAAATAAAATATATATTTTAAATAATAACGCCATTGAAAAAACTAAATTTTATTGTAAAAATACACATCGCCCAATATACATATGTGTAAGTTTCCGGTACTCGATTCCGGTCAGTTATGTAGCAGGATGAAATATGTACGATAAAAGCTTTGTTATTCAGATGTTGGTCTATGTCTTTAACATACGGAAAAGTTGATTCGAACATATATGAACTAAAAGAGCATTTACATAAAAATGGCTATTCTAAATCATCTTTAGAAAAACTAACTAATTAGAAAATAAATAAATAAATTAATAAAGAATTTAAGAGTAAAGAGGAACTAAAACTTGATAAAGTATCCAATGGAGACTCTAATATTTGATATACTCTAATCGTTCTTTATTCAGAAAGTTATAAAAAATTTACAACTTCTATTTTAAAATAAATTGATTATAAAAATTTGAATTTAAAAATAATTTCAAAAATCTTACAAAATTTAAAATAATAAATCTTATTCCTTTGAATTTATATTTAATCTGGATTATCAATTTTCGTGTAACGGGTGAAAGGCCACATACATTGGAAAGACCTTCCATTATCTCTGTAAATCAAATCTGGAGCATGGATGATTGGAAAATGGTAACATTATTGCTGGAAATATGAAAGTTTGTAGATCGGCTGTGAAAACAACTGATTTTAAATTAATGTGAAGTAATTTTAAAAATTATTGGGAAAGAGTTACTTGTGAGGCATTATTGATTGAATCACTTAATCCGTCCATTAATGTCAAAACAAGTCTCTCTTCCTCTTTGTTGGAAATATTTAATTAATTATTATACAAGGTGTTTGTATAATCATCAATTCGATATGTATAAGACAGCAAAATTGTGTTAAAATAAACGTAAGAATGGTAGAAAATCGATTGAAATATACAGATCTGTCGAGAAAGTTTTAACTGATGGTTTTCTACAAGTCTCTAGTGAACGCATTGATAAATGTTTATGATATATACAGTATAGATAACATATACATATGTGAATGATTTTGTAAAATATAATTCAAAAATAATTAATTTTTCCTATTGTAGGAAAACTAATTTCAAAATCTCAGTTAACAAATTACTTCAAAAATAAATATTATTTTGAAATATTGTTTGAAAGTTGTATTTTCATTGCGTTAAAATGAATTTGAGTCAACGTGATATTCGAATGATGATATATTCTCCTGGGAACGTAATTTGAAGTGGTGCTGTTAGTTAGAGCACTTGCTGTCGATGGTAACGAAGTTTAAGAACGGCGATTTTAATGTGGAAGATCTACAGCGCTCTGGAAGGCTGTCAATGAACATTGATGTCGCTATATTGCAACAGCTGGATATGGACAAATAAAGCACATGTCGCTCCATAGCATTTGAGTTGGCAATTTCCCCGGAGACAGATCGTTGTGTGCTTACACCCAGAAAGTACATGATTTCAGTTTTTGGTACTGCAAAGGTGTATTGCTAATGGAAGTTCTCTTCCATGGACAGACAATTACTGCGGATACCTACTGTCAACAGCTGGATCGATTTGTTGCTGCAATACAACAAGAGAGGAGGCGGCTTATGGGAGGAAGAGCTCAACAAATTACTTACCTTCAGGATAACGCCAGACCTCACGCAGCAAACAAAACAGTAAATAAGTTGCGAGAAATCGTGTTCAATGTATTGCCCCATCCTCCATATTCACCTAACCTCACTTCCTACGATTTTATTTATTATCCACAATGAAAACCGCCCTCCGAGCACAAAATTACAACTCTGTAGAAGAAGTTCCAGTGTGTTAGAGCGTTGGATTGAAGAGAAAACTCGCAGTTTCTTCGCCAAAGGAATTAGAAAACTCCTGGAACGGTAGGAGAAGTGCGTGGCTCACAATGGACAATACTTTGAACACATTAGAGATGATGATGAAAATAACAATAAATGCTTATCTTTCACTTATCTGTAAATCGGTCAAGACTTTCTGGGCAGACCTGTATTACGACAATAAAATATAGTTTTTAGAATGGTGTTATTGACTATTATAAAAATTTGCCATTATTTTTTAAAATTTATGTATTTTAAAATTATCCATTAGGAAACACAATAAAGACATTTAAATCAATATTAAAATATTTTTGCAAATTATACTTGATGACGATCGAGTACGAAAATTCCGAACATGTTCAATAATCAATTTCTTAAAAAAGTCTTTGAAAAATTATTTGTAGAAAATATCATGCATAATTTCGTTTACAATTTTTATTTTTTTAATTTTCGTAAAATTTTACGCTTAAATAAACTTTCCATAGTTATATTTTTATTATAGAAAAAACCGTTTTAGCAAAAATAAATATAATTAATTAAAAAAATTTGCTCTCATAAAATATTAAATTTAACTCTTTTTAATCCATCTTTATAATCGGGAAAAATTATTTTCTTTTTCATTTTGGATTAAATATTTCCTCTCGAAAAACGGAATTTGTAAGATTACGTTTCATTATTTATTAATTCATCAATTTCTAAAATGCTTATTTAAATTCTCTTATATTTTCTTTTCTCTGTGATTTGTATTCAAAAATATCTTCTCGAACCGATAATTAGGGAAAATATGGTTGATTTTAACTTGACATTTAATTTTTATTATTTTACTTATTTCTTTTTGACCTTAGCCGTTGTTCCGTGGGTGCACCCAATTATGCACAAGCACTTGTCATATCTCTCTTCTTGTAGTCTCTTTCCTCAGAATCCCAACTTAAATCATCTCCATTCTTTTAAATCGTCTGTCAATTGTCTCTTTGGTCTTCTTTTTGATCTTTCTCCTTTCACTCTTCTTTCAATCACTCTTCTTTGCTGGTCCTTTTTTTCTTATCTGACGTCCGTAGAATTTCAGCTTCCTTCTCTTGATGGTCTCTTCTATTGATTCCAGTCTTGTACCTAATATTTCTGTCAAACTCCTCCAGGCAACGCCGTTGATCTTCTTTTCTATCCACGTGATCTTCAGTATTCTCCTAGAGCACTTCATTTGAAACGCTTTACGTCTATCCATGTTCTTCTGATTTATTGTCCAACTCTCGCATTCATAGAGGGCTGTTGCCAGACAAACGCCTTAGCGATTTTATTCTGCTCTTGAGATTGATATATCTAAGGTTAAAAACTGTGCCAAGCTTAATTATTGCGCTTGTTGTTATACAAATCCTACTTCTGATTACTTCTTAGGCTCCCCCATTCTATGTGATAGTAGAGCCTAAGTATTTGAAACTCTTAACTTGTTCCAGCTTCTCTCCTTCAATGTCGATGTGCAGTTTAACTTTATTGTCATGGCTTTCTGAAACCATTATTTTGCTTTTTTGTCTGTCGAATTCAATTAAAAATTTAATTGACACTTTGCGCAATCTATTCGTACGGAAATATTAATAACTATAAATTATAAAGTTTTTGAAAAATCGATAACGATTTGTGGATTGCAAGCTAATCTAGTTTATATATTTGATTGCCAGGAGTGTAAAACGCATAGATTTGAGAGACAAATTGTCATCTCAAAACCCGGATTAGAGAGCATTTAAAATCGAATCAATTGAGTAATGTTCTCGATCATTGGTTATAATATTGTAAAAATAGAATCTCTCCTATTTCTTAGAATAAGATTTCTGTTTTACAGAATTGCTTTGATTCACATTATGAGTCACCGTTCTGTGAATCATTATTGTTATAGTCTTAAATAAAAGATTAATAAGATGGATTATAAATATTTATTAACAAAAAAACAATGTTTAAATAGTAATATTTAAACAACATATAAATTCCTATTTTTTAATAATTTCTATTTTTTTATTCATTTTTTAATAATTATCATAAATAATAATATAACAATTATTGATGAGGCACTACAACTCATTTATAAATATTCAATCATGACACTCTAATACCATTTCAAATAAATTTAATTAATTTGTCTTTAATTAAATTTTAAAGTATTTGCCATTTTTATTCAATAATATCTTATTAATTAAAGTAAATCAAAACGTCATTCTATTTAAACAAACTTTTATAAAACTAGCATTAAAACTAACAAATATTAATAATAGTTGTTGATGATTGAGTACGAAACCATTTATTCTTTATGAAAACATTTCTACTGTATTATAAATCAATTGTTAAATAAATTAAAATTAATAAAAATATGATATATCAATTAATTAATCCTAGATTAATGGGCTCTTCGACGATCGAATACAACTCGAATTACTTCCGGTTCTCGGTCCACAACTCCTTGAACAGCACGAGCTTCCTCGTCATGAACACTCGGTCGACCTTGGACAAAAGTCCTTTCCGGACGGAAAAGCAATTCGTAACAAGTTGGAATAAAGTATTTGTCCTTCTTTTTTCTTTTAATAAAATCTTTTTGTGACATTCATAAATAATAAAACAAATAAAATTCTTTTTTGCTTTAATGAATAATATATAAAAGTAATTTTTGTTATAAATATGGAATAAAGTGGTGAGGATTGTCGAGAGAGATACGATTTAGGAGTGATGTTGACGAAAACGGTGGAGGGTTATTATTTGAGCTCTCCTTGTGCTCTGTTCGGAGAGCGAGCTTGAAAGGGATAAGTGACGAGTTCTACAGCAATTGTCAAGGCAAATAAAAGAGAGACACATTAACGGAATGTCGTCTCCCTTGGACGGGTCGTCAATTATTTACCACTTGATTGTGAACTCAATTTATTAGCCAACGAATATCAACAACTGCCACCAAAACCGATGATTTAAATTTGTTTCACAGATAAATATTTTGTTTTTTATTCCCTCTTTGAGAATTGAACAATGTAAACGGTCATTAATATATTAAAAAAATAATAATAAATAGTTACTCACATTTATCAGTTATTTATATTTTTGATAACAATTCTTTCGTTGATTCAAGCAACAGATTTCGTTTTGAAATATATTTTATTTATTATTTATTTATATATATTAATTAATTTTTCAACATATAATCAAAATAATAAATTGGGTTATTTCAAAAATATCGGCATTATTTGCGGGTTTTCACTTGTTTCATCGCCGGACGATTCATCAGTCATTTATCTCTCGCGGACGATTCATCAGAACACGTCTGCAGATGGAGCTCTTCAAAAATGTCCTGCTTTGCATTCCAACTTATATTCCATTCATTCGTTATTTATAAATGGAACAAATCCTGTAACACTTATTTTAAATCACAATTAAAGCAGGAATATCTAAATTTCACAGAGAGAAGAGGTTTATGGATTTTTGAATTTCAACCCAGTGTTTGGAAAAATATGAATCAGCTATTTACAGCATCTGACTTACAACCAATATTTGTGCAGGACAATATACCAACCTTCAATCATTACTCTTATGTACTCATCCTCCAATGTTGGCATTTCTTCAGTGAATAACCAAAGACACGGTTAAGTAATCTGCAGGTATAGCTATAATTTTAATTCATTCTTAGTTCATCAATGATGTAAGATTTGAAGAAAATAGTTTGTTAAAAAAGTTTTGAAATTTAATATGTAATCGGTAAGATACATTTTAGGTCAATATTTATTAGGTCGTCCAAAAAGTTTCCGGGCACCATAGCAGTTTTTATTTTTATTTTACAAAATTAATAGGCATAAGAATAAAAATGTAATAATAACAACATCATATTAATCATCAA